>VBVQ01003984.1:0-16471 GCA_011636635.1 Tetramorium simillimum
ATTTAAGACCCTGATCATTAAAATCGGTTGTATACTTTCGGTTAAAAGTTATTTTGAACGAAAAGGTGCTATTTTGCCCCACTGTGCGGCGGTGGGCAGCGGCGATCGTATTTTCAGAATTCGACGTGTAAAAGCGTTTTGCGCGTAGTCGCCTTTTGTGTTCGACCGACACGTTCTATCTCTCGCGCGGAAATTCGAGAGTGCGCGCGCGATAGAAGATTCGACGGATTTGGGAACACGAGAACTGCGGAATGTGGATAAAAGTGCGCGGAAGGGCGATAACGATACTGCATTGTCAGTACATCTTGTACGCTGTTGATCTTTGACAGGGATTTACGCCGGACTTTTTTTTTTTTCACGCGTCGCTCTTCTCAAATCCCTTCCGCGTAAAGCTCCTCACGTGTCATTAATTACACCGTCTCGTACCACTCAAATTTCGCGATCTTTTTTTCTTTTCGTCTATCTGACAACGCACCTCAGTCAGAGGTAAAAACACTCGAAAACAATTCGGCATTCGCCAATAATAAATTAAGAGCAACTTTATGGAATGTTCGTACCAAGCAGATATTCGCACAGTATATTCAACGTATGTACTATCCATTTTCTCCGGTGGACGACGTCGGTACATAGACTGCACTCTATATAGACACAGCTTCACCCAAGCATCTAGGAAATGCTAATATTAACACTCGTTCAGAGGATAGAACATGCAATTTAATAACAGCCAATTGCAACTTTCTATAGCGAATCGCTGACACTTGGTGCGAATGCACTTCACTTGAAATTATTCGACGTTCATCTTCTCTGGTATTTTCACATAGGGAAATAATTCAGTATTACCTTCGATTTTAAGTAAATTACTCAAATGTCTGTCGGATAGATCAAACGATATCACTGGCGAAAAATCAGGGTTAAATCATTTTTTTGCCGTAAATTGCCGCGCAAGAAACTGTATTTTACTAAACGTTAATATGAACATTTTGGATGAGACTCGCATTAATAAATGTAGTCTCTGATAAAACAGTGTTTGATATTACAAGTTTACCCTTCTTTAAATTTTTTAATTATAAAGTAAGCCAAGAATCGTATGTAATTCACGAGGGATTTAAAGATGCAGTTTCTTCGTTAAGACACTCGTTTGATATTTTCTCTCGTCGCAGCCGCTCCACCGTCATATATCGCAGCCGGTGATTCGAGATGCAGAGATTAACTGGGGCCCCATGTGGCGCGAAACTTTTCTCTGTGTGTGCAGACTCGTGATTACGATGGCGACATGTCGTTCGCGTGCAACGACGACCTGTCGCGTGACGTTTTGCGGAGACGTGGTGAGTGTATGGCGCCGCGCTTTTCCTTCGCCGAGCAAAGTGTCAAAAGCAGGGGAACGACCCTAATTGAATCGTCTAGCGAGCACGTAAGCCCGCGGGGACAAAAGTTCACGGTGCAGCGGTGTGCGTAACACATCGCAGTTAAGTGCCGCGACAAGTTCGTAAAGACAACGACAAGCGTCGCGACCGAGGTCTGACGCGAGTGCAGCGATCACGTACATTGCGCACTTTATACGCCGACATAAAGACGCATCTCGAGGAAGTATATGAAAAATAAATGAAGATCACAAAGCGCGCAGATAAGAAGCTACAGTAAAAACGTACAAGATGTTATCTCTAAAAAGATTGTCTCGATAAATCTGGCGAAAAAAATTTATCAGCGAATTTGACTGCGTGTACTGTATGTAAATGTTATCATTTATTACTTCGCAGCAAAAACATATTTCATACGAGAATTTCTGCGAATAAAAAATATGTATGAATTAACATTTTTTTTTTCTTTTTGCAAAATATATGTCACGTGCTTTCATTTGATTTAAATATTATACTAGTACATGCAATTAAATTTATGATATAATTTACTTCGAGATGATAAATAGATAATTTGTTTCAATTTGGAAAATCGTGTCATAATCTTATAAAGCTAAATAACGACTTTCTCTTAAATATAAAGCTTCTATTATTATTTAGCTCTTTGTGATAATCCGCACGGGTATGCTCGCGATCGCGGAGACATGCTGGTGTTCTGAGCCTAATTGATCTGCTTCGCGAGTTCGGCACATGATTGTTTCTCTCGAGAGAATATTCCGGTTCCTCGTTTATGCGAAAGCGAGTACATACGTAAGAGAGCCGCGGCAACAAGTTCGTAAAACGTGCGTGTACACGCATGCGAAACTATCATAGGAATTGTTGGTATAAGAGGCGGAAAATCAACACAACGCGAAACGAGTCTGCATCGAATATCGAGCAGAACTCGATGAAAAATGATGAAGAAGATGAATGCAGAATGATGCACATAGTAGAATAGTCTGGAAATAAAAAGTTTCGCTTGAAAAATTGCCAAAGCAAGCAAGAAAAATAATTGTTCTCGAAAATAATATTTTTAAAAGCTCTTTGTTAAAAATTTTATTTTTCGGTCCTTCGTAAAAATTTCATAGAATTTTATAACAAATTTCATAAAACTGTTAGATAAAATATTTTAATGCAAATTAAAAAAAATTTTATTAGATGTTAGATATTAAATATTTAAGTTAATGTTTTCATATACAAAAATAGTCAAATATATTTAAATTATTGATATTAATTTCACTACGTTTTGTTCGATGTTTAACAAGAAATATATGCAGTTTTTAAAAGTACTATACATATTATTATACATATATATTTTCGCTCTGTGATGCAATGTGCAACTTATATTCGCAAAAACCCTTTGGTCCGAGAATGTAAATGAATATTATTAACAATTACAGCAAAAATAAAACTTGATTTTTTAAATGTAATTAGTAACCAAGCTGTTCAATAGTAAAATTAGCTCGCGGCAATTTAACGGATAATTATCTCGATTTGCATTATGAATGTTTCTTTTGAATTTTATATAAAGAGATTATCAGTTTTGTTAGAAATGAATACTGCTGAATACGCTGTTTTCTTTCCATCGTGGTTTTATTCCGACGTTTTCCAATATAAGGGAACGATTAAACGAGCCACTATGGCTGATAATTAAAACCGTCGAGCCAGCAGAATATGTCGGACGCAAACTCGTAAGAACATTTTACTGTAGATAGTTTACGACAAGCAAGTACTTACATCTCCAAGTTTCATTCCAATAATCCAGACAATTTTACATGAAATTACACAGAATTACACGAAACCTATAATTAGCATTTCATAAGATTGATATAAGATTTCAGATTTATCTGTCACATCAGATTTATAATTACAAAATTCTTAATACAGAAAATTAATTTGCCGAACGAAAAAATTTTTAGTAACTATGAATTAGTAACTAAGAATTAAATTCTTATTGAAGGGAATGTTTAAAAAATTGTGCTTACGTAACTCACACACATTACGAAGGACATCGTAAAGGACATCGCTTGGTACATCCTATGATGCATCGAATCCTAGCGCAAGTATTGACTACGTGACTGGGCACATTATGAGCGTGTTTTGATGCAAGAGCACGACGATAGTAGCTCCTATTACACCGTATATCAGTGATAAATATGTCGGAGTAATGTTCTTGGTAATAAGAAAGCTATTTATCAAAGAAATATCAATGAAAGAAATATCAATCAATAATTGTTATATAATTGGCATTATTAATTTTAAAATTCATTTAAATGTATAATTCATTTGTGGGATGTTTATCATTAAAATTTAGCGAAATTAAGATATTTATGATTATTGCATAATATATAAGCTACTTGTAAATAATAATTTAATATGTCTACTGCTTTCATTAATATCCGTAATATTTTAATGAAATTTATCGTGCCTCAAAATCTGTATCCAAACAGGATTGAGTTTAGCAGAAATTCAGACACAGCAATAAAAGTAGAACAAAATACCAGATATATCAATAGCAAGAGGTCGTGACTAGTTGTTCACTCGTTAATTTCGTCGGTGAAAAAAAAAAGATGAGAAAACGAACGAAAGGAGAAGCGGGGCACGCTTTTAACTCGAGTCACAGCGAATGGAGCGAATCTGGTTGGTTGGTGGTTACATTCGACCACGAGGAATCGGAACCGATTCGACTTAATGAAAGGCTGAAGGAGGTTGGAGACGCTGACGAGGCGCGCGCCAAGCTTTTCTCAATACCGCCTGCACATGGTATCGCTAGTTTAGGAGTTTCTGTTCCTTCTTGCAGAAGGAGAATTTTAATATGAGAAATTTTTGAAAGTAAACAGAAAATTAATAATATTCAGAATAATATTTGTAGATTATCTTTTCGCGGAAAATTTACTTCTGTATTTACTGTCGTATTTGTAACTCGTTCCATGTTCAAAAAATTGAGAAAAGAATTATCAGCGAATTCTTTTACACGTTTAGGAAAATGTAGGAATATAATGCGACGTGAAATAATCTTTCAGAAAAAGTTGAAGCTCTGCTCCCGCGCTGAATCATGCTCAATCATCGCGAGCTTGCAGACAGTACCGTGCATCGCTTTACAAAAAACTCCTCCGTTCTTGGAAGGATATAATAAAGTGACGTGTTACGTCGCTTTATCGTAATTAATAGTCGGTAGAATCATGCGGACGCAGCGTCACGAGGACAAGGCAGCGTGATTAATATCGGCCACCCGTAGCTCAACGTTGATCTCGCGACAACCGGCTCCACGAAGCGTGCAGCGGTTTCTGGAGAGCAACTTCGGCTGGTCGCGGATCTTTCGTCATTTGACGGATCTTCCTCTCTCTCTCTCTCTCTTTATATATATATATATAGTCCTTATATATATATATATATATATATATATCTATATCTATATATCTGTGCTCGTAAAGTGGAGTTCTCCAATGGAGAACGGGCAGACATCCGTACTGATGTTTGACAATGCGGAATATCTCGCGTCCCGAAGATAATTACATCCCTCTCTGTCGTATTATTGTTCGCGCTGGTCTATTGTTACCTGGCCCACAGTGGTACAATAGTTCTCGGCATAGTGTATCAGGCCGGTTCTATTGTTTCGTAATTTACGCCGTGATTTTACGACTTTTTCACGCAGCGGAACCGTCTCCGCGGAATCGCGCTATAAACAACGGCATCTCGATTACGCATCGGTGAGAATCGTAAATCACGCCGATCTTAGTTTCCACAGGGCATAAAGCGACTTTCTCTCGCATTTGTCCTCGAGTTCCATAGGAACTTCGTAGGAAAATCGGGTCGGTATGTTTACTTTATGAGTACTTTACAATCTAGAAGTATGAAGGAGGATTATTTTCGATTATTTATCTCAGCTAACACGTGCCGAGTTACGGAAAAGTAAATCACGTAAACGATACTTTCATAGAGAAATAGAGAGTTATATCAAGTCGATGTTTACGGAGGAGCGGAATAACAATGAAATATTTTTGCGAGACGGAAGATTTTTACTTCGCACTCCATCGACCTCGCGTTCTTTTTCGTAAGGTAGCTGGGACAATATTAATATACGAGATCGCGATGTCGTCGTGGAACAGTTTCTCTGCGAATCGATGACACGGAAAGAATACCGTTGGCGGAAGAGAAAAAGAACGAGAACCGTATTTCACCCCATATTTGCTGTCGATATGAAAACATACCGGCGACGTGTGTAACGTCGTGCGCACAAAGGGCATCGAAAAATCTCCCTACGTGCGTTCGCGTTGCTGAAATTTCGAAGAGTAGCGCTTTGCAAGATTTATCTACATCTGGTAGAAGCCCCGCCAACGCGGGCATTTCATCCTGTATGGAGCACGTTGCAGCAACACGTAACTTACGCTACGTGACTGCAAAAGGACTGCACTGTGCTTTAAACTTGTCTTTTTCATCGAATCACTGAATTTTTGACGCGGGGAATTAAACTCCTCTCGTATAAGTGTGGAACCGGGAAATCGCAGACCTTAAAAATATTTCGATTAAATGCGTTTCGCACTCGCCATTTCCGCGATATGATTTTTCATCCGGTCGTCGTGTAATTGTTTCCGCGAAATAATCCTTTTATCTTTAAAACATTATTGATACTTGGAAACGGAGAAATTTTCTAGAGGAAAGTTATTTCAGTTATTGTTGAAAACTTTTATCATTTCTCTCTTAACATATACTGCCACAAAATACAGGGCTATTGTGATACATATTTCTTCCTATGAATTTAAGAAAAGTGCACTTTGTGGAAATGCATTCTAGAAAAGTTACGCGATGTTAAGAGATGTGAAACACACAATGTACAGTAAAATTAGCTTGATTCGAGTCAAATTTTCCAATTGCAAAATTACTTATATAAATTTTCCTCATAAGATAAAAATGATTTTTTTTTTAATTCTAGAATTCTTTACATCCCAAATTATTGGGGTGCTAAAATCTTATTTTGCTGGGGCTCACGTATTCCTTATATTTGGAAATAATATTTCGAGAGTTTATGCTATGCACAAGTACCTAGAGCCACAGGATTATATTCTTACCTTTGATAGTCCATTTACACAATGGCATTATGAAAATAAGAATATATTTTTCCGATACGCAAGAGTTTTTTTGTTGCTTACCTCTCTGTGCGACGCGCAACAAAGGATAAGCGGAAGTCAAAGAGTGGACTATAGACAGCATGAAAGAATTTAATCCTCTCTTTTCTGCTATCTTCCTTACTGGGCGTCTGTTAATACGATACTACCGACAAAGCATAATATCTTGAAGCACGTGAAAATTCGATTGTGCTCGAAGCAAAAATGCAATAATACTTGTGGGACAACAGATTTTATAAAATGATTTACCACAAATAGTTGCGTTAAATCAGATGTTGTTAATTTAAAAAGTTCATGAAAGCATATTGCAGATAAACTATCTAGGGCAGATATAAAATATGTACGTAACATGAAATAATTTCTGAAAGATAGAATGGTTCGTAGCTTCATAGAAAAATTAAACAATAATAAAACGAGAAAGATAGAATTTCTTTATTGAATTTTTTACGCGAATGTATAAGAGTAATTTAAAAAAATGCAAACAACGATGTACAGTTTATCTTTTACATGTTCAATAAAACAAGCGTCGCGAGCGCGGGACGAGAAAATGGAGTTTTCGCGAAACAACAAAGGTAAAGCTGTGCGGCGCGGCGGTTGTTCCAATTCGAGTTAGAATCTATGCGATATACACGCGCGCGATTAACTCTCGAAGCGAGCAAAAGGGAGGGACGCGCCGTTTCACGAGCCCATTATCTCGAGTCATCCGTGCCCGACGACAAAGGGTCGCCTCGATGCCGGAAATTAAAGAGCCTGTCGTTGAGCGACCAAGAGACAGATAGAAAGAGAGAGAGAGAGAGAGAGAGAGAGACAGAGGGAGTGAGAAAGAGTGGAGCGGCGGAACTCAACTCCGTGATTCCGCTAATAAGGCTTCGCCGGCAAAGTACACATCGGCTCCCGGATCTTATCAGAACTTGCAGGGCTCCCGGATGATCGAGCTACCTCGAATTACGCCCCTCTGACATCGATCTCAAGTCGGCCTGTAAATAATCGTTGTTGTTGTTGCCCGTGGCTTGCGACCCAACAATGACCCGCGTCGATCGCGCCTTTGTTTTTCCGGTGGAACACGATAATGTTCTCGGTTGGTTGTCTGCCGTTAACGATCACGAGACCCGTGCGGGATCCTTTTTAACGTAATTCTCTCGCGTACCTTTACTCCAAACAAGAATCCTGGACGCTTCTCTCCATAAAATGGGAGAGAGAAGTGTGCTTATCTGACTATTCGGCTTCCCTTTAGAAACCACCCTTTTGTGCGACATTAAATAACATTTAAGTGAATAGGTTCTTTAAAATTGTTGCTTAAGAAATGCTTTTAGACTGATGATAAATAACGATGTTTAGAGTAACTAAAGTCTTTTGATAAGATCTGTAGAAAACATAAGAAAGTTTAACGAAAGAGTAAAATAATGATTGCAGGATATTAATTTCAATTTGTGTGTGTATATGCGTGTAAAGCAGTAAATATTGCCTGCTGTATCAATAAATATTTCTTTTGTTAGAATTAAATGAAGGGATATCGAATTCCGATCAAACATAATATTTTTTAATTTCGTAATACAATATACATATAAATCGTTGAAGTTGTTCTTATTAATGCATCTCGTGGTGCTGATCAGCCGGCACATTAAAATATTTAATTCTGATATAAATTTATTACGAACTGAACATAAACAAAAACAAATTGCATTTTTGCAAATGGGCAGAGATAATCATTTCATTCATAAAATATGTTTTGTATATGGACAATTGCGAGATAAAACATTGTACTATATGATTCATCAATATCTATGAATGAAAAATTTTTTTTACATACGTACAAAAAGATATGAATATAACACGTACAAACTAATATAAATTAAAACTTTATATTGTGTACAGTATGTTTGAAATTTTTTACGGTTGAACTTTGGAAATGTATTTTGTAAATTAAAAATATAAAAGGAAACAGCTATGTAGACAAATTTTAAAAATCTAAAAATACCTTAGTAATGCATTCTAGATTATACTTTCCAAATTGTACCATTAAGTTTCAATATTATTTGAAAATTTTTACAATCAGTAGGAAAGTATCACAAGATATAGTACAGTAATTAAAATAAATATGCTAAATGGTTATTCTCAGGAAAAGAAAATAATTATTTATTATAATATTTACTTTCTATTGTACAAGCAACTTTAAAACACATATTTCTTATAAACACATTTCAAATAAAATATTTCTGTCATACATCATAAAAATAACATATTTTAAAAATAATATTCATTATAAAATTTTCTTACTAAATTCACATTTATCTTTAAATAAAATGGTTATACGTTATAATTAATAGCATTTAGAAAGCCCAAGAAGGTCTTTGAGGATACGTATACAGTAAAACAATAAATTCTGACGACGTCTATGAGTATAGTGGGAACTATAGAAATTTTCGTACTGCCGAACCTTGTCGATTTAAACAAATTTTTCATGAGAACGGCCCGGCAACCTTAACGAATACATTTCGTCCATTATAACCCGCGGCACGAACCGTAAGAATGGCACTTTCAGATCGGATACAATAGTCTATCGTAGGGCGTGCCGTGTCTGTGAAACGAGTTTTCAACTCGCTCTCGAACTCGTTTTCATAGCATATTACATTATACATATATATAATATAGCTTATATTCATGCATATCTAGTGGGGCCTTTCATTTTATTATTATCACTTATACTACTCCGTTGAAGTTAAAATTAACCTTATTTATTGTTTTAGTTTTTGCCATTTACCGCATTATCTGAAATTAGATATTTTTCTATTAAAATTCCCAATTAAATGTGATGTGAATAGCTTACATGATTTATTACGAATTTGATACCGTCAAGAAGAGGTGAAAATACCAAGATTAATTATTTCTAAATTTCAAATATATAGATAGAACTTTCCTGGGAGATCACTTCTACAACAACATTTAACTTTCATAGTGATCCCACGCGGATGTCAATAAACGCCAACATTACGTCAAAGGAGAGTCAATGATGGCAGAACTCCATGGAGAATACGATGGAGTATCATTCGCGCCTAACGAGCGCGAACGCGTATGTGAGGGAAACTTCCTTGAAGCGTTCTTCGTTACTATTGAAGAGTTCACCGTGTTGATACCTCAAAGTTTCATGCTATCTATAATCTTGCATTAAAAGTTCATCGACGCATTAGATCTCTATATATGTATAGCCCGCTATATTTTATAACATATTAATCGACCACGTTAGATGGAAATAGCAACCGCATGCATGGCAAAGCCTTCAACATATCGAAATCCATTAAAAGTTGGTTTGTGAAAAAGGAAGGGTAAATCTCGCTGCGTTGGTGTAATCTCTTCTCACGCGAGGCAGTGTAGACAGCAAGAATGAAGAATGATGTATAGTGTACTATTTAACTCCTCGCTCAAATCAGATTAGCTCTTTACGAATTTAATCTTCTATAACTTAAAACGCTTGAGAACGGTTTTAAGAATAAAGAAAAATATAATATACAATTTTATTCTAAAATTAAATACCTATACATTTAAATTATATACTTATGCTATTGCATAAAAAAAAATTATATATATTATATTATCGCACAAGTACGAAAAACCAAAAATTTGTTATAGAAAAAGAATTTATTTATGGGTATAGATTGCTTAGTCATCGGTTTTTAATAATCTATAATTAACCATATATATGTAATATAAATTACAATTCAAATACATAAATGTTTATAAAAGTTTTAAATCAGATTTTTTAATAAATATAATTCTACATTTTTCAAAAATCCATGAAACGAAATAATTTCAGATGTAAATAATTTCAGTATTAAGAATTTGTCATTAATCATTTATGTATGTATATAGAAAGAGAACAATTAAATCTCCAAGTCCGGAATATTTCAAGACGTGAGCACGTAATACTCATCTTCTTCATTTAGAAATATAAAAATCTTTAGAAGAATCGTTCCAGATCTCTCATAAGAGGAATGAAGCAGGGTGTTCAACTTCAAATATTTGATGAGGAGGAATAATCATTTCGACGTTCGTTAATTGTAATTCCGAGAATTCGTCTAGAGAAATTATTCTCTCCGCTTCTATGTAACAATTTAAATGAGGCATGAAAACGATTAATTTTAACGTTATGAATATAACGCGACGATTGGGTATGACAATGTGACGCGGTACAACTCGCCTCTTTTGGCCGCGGATTATTCCGATGTTCGATTATGCTCGACAGGACTCGCGAAACGTATTGAAAGTCCAACGAACCATTGTGCGATCCTGATGACATTGCCGACCGATTACAATGTTCTGTCAGCGATTTTCGGGCCGCCATTAACCTGCCGGAAAGTCCACGCCGCTGTTAACACGGTCGGATGAATCGGGCGGCGCGTCAAACGCAGATCGTACAAGTATGGCAAACACGTTCGCGCGGGTGCGCGCTCACCTCCGTAATTGAATTATCGGACAAGCCACTGTAGTCCATATGTCGAATGATGATCTCGACGATCGTCGAATGCGTTAACGTGCCCGCGCCACATTCTCGGGACACGGACGCTGTATTTTAGCCGCGGTGGATTAATTATAGCTTCTTTGTGTCGTTAAATCATTTCAGATTATCAAATTCATGTCATTCATGTTTCACTTTTATTCAATGTCACATTGATCTGAGATCTATATTTTTATTAAAGAAAAAAATCCACTTATAGGAATGCTGATAACGAAAAATTTTATTCATTTTTTTTGCAAGATGGACAAGAAACGATTATTTATGGACAAATTGTGCATAATCAATCAAATGCCATATAAATTCTGTAAAAATTCGCATGTGGTGTCAACTTTTATAAATCTGAATAAGAATAATTAATATTTGAATAATTAATTAATATTTGAATAAGTCAAAGAGATGTAACAAAAAAAGTAATATAAATAAAAAGTATAAATAAACTAAAGTATAAATTTAAAAAAAGTAATATAAAGCAAGAATAAATATATGACGTAATATATTAAAATCTCATTAGATAATAAAAAAAATACAAAACTGGAATAAGTAGCACAATTGAGGCAACATAAATTCTTAATTATTTTCAAAAGTTTCAAATTAGTTTGATTGAGCAGATTGAAATGATTTGAAAGCAATTTCCACGAAAAGAAAATCTTGTGCAATCTTTTATTTCAAAATCTTTAGTTCAATTCTTTTTACTTTTTTCAAAGTTTTTATACAGTATTAATAATGCATATAATATTCACTGAATGTGATATTAATTAATAATCATTTAATAGTAAATGTTTCACATTTTGACATTATATAATAGATGTTTCAGAAATTTTAAGAATTGTAGTAATTTAAGATATTGTGTTAGGAAAACATTCCTTGCATATTTCGGCCAACATACAATATTGAAGTATTTTATAGAATGCGGAGAGAAATAAATACCACAGAAATATTCATGTTATAAATATTACTTGTTCATCATCGAGCATCACATTGATGACTAAAAATATATAAAAATGTTATTATTGATTACTTTCGAAATTTGATACAAATGTGAAAAATATTTCCGTCATTTTTTATATCGGTTTATTATTACGCGATAAAATATAAAAGGAAATTTAATGAATTCGAGAAATCACGCGAAATAACTCTCAATAATATATTATAGTTAAAGTTGTATAATTTACATTCGATGCAAATGAACCGGTAGTATCATGTATTATGTATTTACTTCGAAGGGCGTAGTACGAAATGTAGATATATGAAAAAGACGTGACGTTGTACATTTCATAAAGTCATACACGGATTTCTCACTTTTGAATATCGCTAGCAGCATAAAGCACTTTATGATAAATTTTTGCCGTTTTGAACCATTACGTATACAAGTATAAACGATAGTACGGACGTGCATATGGAAAGACTTGCTTGTAGAATGTACTGAAGATGTTGATTTGTGCTCTTTCTATCACGAGTGGAATACGAAATTCGCTCATTCAAACTAAAGCAATATTTTAAACAAATATTTATCTCAATGTAGTTCGTTAGAGTTCAATTTTTATACATATTTTAAATATTTAGAATTTTAACATGTAGGGAAAATATATAATTTATGTAATTTATAAGTATTTTAATTTGTATTGCGGCTAATAATTTTTCAGTTGTTGGTCTTTTACGTGCAAACGCTGTGTATACATTTATCTAGGATAAAAAAAAACTCTGTAACTTCCTCCTCTTGCATCTCACTGTACATGCAATACTTTATACTGCCGCGAAAACAAATCGGCGCGACGGTAGTTGTTCTAACGGTGATAAGATCTACCGAACCACGCGCTAATTTCGGGGCGACAGTATCCATAATCGGCCGACCGTGGTAGGCCAAGTTTACACAAACCGTACGTACGGCTTCCTCTCAAGAAACTTTCCAATTTCGCAACATTGCGAGGATGGTCCGCAGTCCATAGCATGTGCTACGGAACTCTACGATACGTCCTGCCGAGCTTAATCCTACTTTTCTCTGCACCCCGTCGCGCTTTCTAAAATAGGTAGGTTCTTCGATGCAGCACCCCGTCGCGTCCGAGGGCGTCGTTGCAGTATCCACGCGTCCTGTAATATTGGTTGTATATCACGATCATACCCGGAAGGCCGTCCGATACGTCGGGCTTGCCATGATACTACATATCCCCTTCGACGGTTTTATGCACGCCGTTAGCGAAGCGACGGTCCATTTTCCTTGCACGCTCCTTTTTCCACGAGAGTCAGGAGAATGGCATTTCTTATCGCAACGATGCACCGCGTGATCCCACAAACGTGACTGTTGTCCAATTTCGGGTATATTTGCAAATTGATTCGCTCGAAAAATAGTGATAACTGAAATGGAAATATCTTATTGTTAGAACTAAACTGCTGCAGAGAAAAATTATTTTATTTTTCACCTATGATTTGTCATTCTAATTTATGCAGCTCTCAAAATTTATGAATAATTTGCTGTTGCTAATCAGTTTAATGACAATTTAACTCTCTTTTCCATGAGTATTAATTTTTTAAATATATTCTACTAGTAAATAATTTTCTCATTTTATGACTAATTATATTTGGAGAACTTATAATTGAAATTATACATAATGTACACAAATATCCTTTATAAATTCATAAATCTCTATAAATTTCATAACCAAGAGTAAGATTGTAAAACTGAAGTAATAATTCTTTCCGATTGAGATAATAGATAACCAAATGGCACGTAAAATAACTTAAAGCAGTTAAACATCATAAATAGTTATACGCTTACGCTGCAATCGCAAGGATTTCTCGAAAACATGTGATTGGTTTTTTGAAACTGCTTACGCTGCATTATACAGATTTATTCGGGACTCAACAACGTTATTGAGGTGGCGACTTATATTCCGCAGTGATATTCTCCGGCACGTCCGGAAGGAAAAGACCGAAACGCATCGAGCGGCATATTCAATCCCGCGATAGCGGAACGCGGATAATGCGCTGGAAAATCGGGCCTGCACCGGCACAAACCAATCGGAAAAACGTACTTCCGACGACGAAATATGAGAGCTGGTTGGGGGGGGAGGTAACCGATATCGCTGGCTGGAGAAACAATGCAGCGTGGACGCAATAAAATAATTTTCGCACGGTGCGCTGTGTCAAAAACGCAACTGCGTCTGCGGAGCTTATCGGATCGCAATGAAAAACGTAAATGACGCGCGAGCTGCGAACGGATTTAGAATGAGTCACGGGAAAAAAAGTTTCGGGGCTTTTTAGAGAGATAATACAGCTCGGCAATGTGGGTCACGGCGTAGTATTATTGCCCTGGATATCTTTTTATACACACCGCGGGAGATACAGCCATTAAATTTAATATATCGCCCGCTCATGTTTCCTCTTTTTCTCTTTTTTTTTTCCCCCCCGCCAACTTATCGACTGTCACGTCGAACTTGAGGCATGATACTGCGAGAGAGACAAACTGAAAGAAGAAACGTTTATTAATACGACTCAATGATTTTTTGAAAATATGTAATAATTTTAACAATATAAATTGTGTCGGAATATTATTAAATAGAAACGCAAACGTTTACAATAGCTGCCGAGAACCTATTTTGCGTTTAACTTGAATTTAATTGGAAATGAAATGTAAATTATTTAAAGTAAATTTCTTTGATACATAAGACGATATCTTACGTTACATCAAAAGCAAGCGAGTGCAAACGAATACCAACCGACGACTTGCTTCAATGAGTATAAACGTCACTGGGGAACGCCAACACTGCAGCAACTCATTCGCATTTGTTCGCGCTCGCCGGCTTGGGCGTTACACTCTCATTCCGCAATCTCCGTTACATATTTTTATTTTATCGCGCGTAATCTGCTCGGGTTACATTATCGCGGATCTATAATATCGACAACTATCGTGCTGTTTTCGCCGTCGTTATACGTTCAATGCCGTTCTCACCTACGAACTCCGTGGAAATACGAGCGAGCGGAAGCATGCATACAGCATGAATGTGCAACGATGCGGCAGCTGTGAAGGATGAAGTAATGCAACGGCGATATAGCGCGGCGTGCAGCAGGATATGTGGCGGCCACGATGTGCCGTGCATACAGGTTTTCATGCGATAAGAAACCTACATTTTAGTCGTGATTGAATGCAACCGCTGCCTCGAGTTAAAGGAAACATGGTAGCTGCCACGTACGCGTGTATGTACAAGCGCGCGCGCTATGTGGGTTAGGTGGGCGGGATGCATCTCCCGCAGGTATACGAACGCAACTGCGGGGTCTATTTGCATCTTCTCGAAAATTGGATACGCTTTACAGAGCGCGCGCGCGCGGGCTTAAAGCGTGCCCTCGGAAGCCTTCCCAAGCACGCCGGCGATAAAGTATCATGAGAAACGCGTCTCGCGGAGCACAAATCGAATCTTGTGGTCGGTTATGAAATAGGGCGCATCGGAAGGCGCGGAATAACATACTAGCGGCGATGTTTAGCATTTCGCACACCTGACGGATGGATAGCTGCACCTATCCATCCGCCGCGGTTGGAGCAGGCTCTATCGATTATCCCAACTCGTTTAACTTTCAGACTATAATAAGCACGGAGATTTCGTTGCAATAATTATAATGTAATAATAATTATAATGTACATCTTTTAACACATGAATAAACGATTATTACATTTCTAGCACTGTGTACGGCGTTGGTTAACCAGATCGCGGCGTGTTTTTGTCATTTTTTTTTTATAAGTTTTATAATTTTTAAACGGGGACGGTCCTCGCGTTTTTTTTTTTTTCACGCATTGGGCGCAAAGCCAACGAAAGTTGGTGTAGTCGACGGCGACGGTGGTAATGCGGCGCGCAAGATAAATAAAGAGGGAAAGGCAAGAGAGGGTAGTAGTTCTCAACGGTTGGTACATTGTAGAGAAATGGAGAGGGAATTCTTTGGCGTATCCCTCTGTATGCCGGAGAAGCGGCAGCGGATGAATCGGCCTCACGTACACACAGCACTGCACCGCTCTCGCCAAGCATTTCGACGCCGACTATGTAGGGAAATTCCTCCGGTTTCTTTTGACTGGAACAAGCGGCCCGTAATAGAGTTGTTGTTCCATGCAGCGTACGCATTGTTTTGAGAAATACTCTCGACCCGTATAATACGTTCGCGATGAAACTGCCGGTTAGGCTGTCAGATATAAGTAAAAAAAAAAAAAGCGCAAAAGTCCCCTTAATAACGTCATTTTTCATTTATGTATGCGTTTGCTAGTAAGCTCTTGCTTTTTAAAAGGCATTATATGCGAGAAGTAGATGCGAATTCTTGATCTTGAGAATTTTTATATTTTACTGAAAAAGGTTAATTAATCCTGGCAGTAATAGATCTTTTTCGTTTCATTTGTCATTACTGGACTTTGCATATTTTAAAATATGATTGGTAATTCGGAGTATTGCTTTGTCGTAATT
>VBVQ01003985.1:0-16462 GCA_011636635.1 Tetramorium simillimum
TACTAAGATTTATACCAATTTATACCCATTTAAAAGATTTATACCCATAATTATCAAAGATTCCGTTTGGATTACCACTGAATTACCTAGCCCTTGTACAAAAATTATCTCAGTGACCAACCCCTCGTATACCTACTAAAACTTTTAATAGATATAATGGCATTATGTATGCCACTTATACGCTATTTATCTAGAAAATAGATGATTGTGATAAATAATAATACTACTAAATAGATAAGGTATATTTATCGTATTTGATTGTATCAAACATGTAAAGTTGATTATTTTATACTCAATTTTATATGATTACATATTATTTGCCTAGTTTTATCATTCTATTCTTTTTAATGTCGATTAAGACAAAAAGCTCGCGACTGTTTAAATACTTACATTAGCACGAGAAGTTTGCAATGATAAAACGTAATTACGAAGAATTCTGACGAAGTTACGACGATGCTCCGAGTGAATAAGAAAGGAAGCAACGCTTTTAAGATTATAATGAAAACTGCTATAAACTGTAGACTCCTCAGCTGCTTGACCTTCGATTTTATCTTAAACGTCCTCCATCTTCTTCTCTTTATTATCCTTGATTTAATCCGTTGAATTATGTCAAATTGACTTGGATTAACACAGCTAGCTTATATATTTTGAATTACGATTTTTTTTTATAAGAATCCATCAAAATAAAATAAGATAGTTAAATATAATAAGGATCACTAAGAAATTTGTGCAATATAGTAAAGAAGTTGCGAAGGGGTGCAAGAAACAATTTACAAATTATTTACAATTGATTTATTCAGATCGGTAGAGAATCGATCCTGAATTGAATAATTCGTGTCAAATGCTTTTCGAAACGTTAAAATTCCAAGTGCGTCGTAAGATAAATCCGACGTGTCAATAATTAAACTCAACTACGAGAATTTCCAACGAAATTGCTGGACATTTCGAGAGTTACGAAAGGGTTTGCATATCGCACTAAACGACTAACTTTGCATGACTTTAGCGGCCTACTCTAGCCATCCGTATTTGTGCGCGGAAGAGCAGTTTGCTCACAATGTGCGATCATCACAGCCATAATTTTGCGTAGCTAAGAGTAATCTAATAGTTCCTCAAATGTATTATAATTTACGACGATAATTGCTTTTGTCTGTATAATTTTGTCACTGATCGCGGAAAGTCAAATATATTTTTTACCGTGAAGTATCGAAAAGGAGTAGTCGGTATAGCATAATGTGATACAATTGATGCTGTTAGCTAAAATAGAGTTATCGATAGTAATATGATACGATATACGAAAATAGTAATGTATTAAAAATTCATGTAATTGACATACTTTTATAAGATCATTACTTTTATCAATTTATTTCTAAGTATGACACATTGATCATAAATTATCACGTAATAACAGTTAATAATGAAATATAATTAACTGAATATTAATAATTCTGCTAATAATGAAAACTATTCCCATTGGTATCCATTGTATCAATTATTAATTATCTGAGGCGCCATTAATCACATACTAATGCGACCAATATTCCAGAAGCTCCAGGATATCCTGGGCATTAGATTATCTATGGAAAGGCTAAGATGCATTTGAACCGAGTATTCTGAGTATAGGCTGGTCTAGTTACACGCGCATCGGATGTAACGTTCGCGGTATTCCCTTATGGTGTTCCCAAGAGATCCCCTGCACCATCTAGACAGACATGTGCAAGACATGTTACTTACGAGGAGCGACCTGGAAATTCTTGAGCAAAACGATCGATGCACGACCGTTAGGGAGTTTCTCATTCCGATTGGGAGTTTTCCTCGCCATAAACGGCGGGAGAAAGAGCGCTTCACAGCAGCCGGAGGGAACGCAAAAATGGTCCAACACCTCTCGGAATCCGGTCGAGTCTTTCCAGAGAGAAACGTAATACCAATAGTCACGCTGCACTTACTTTGACAAAGTTCTTTTTCGTCGAGCTCAGCGCATTTCTTTTTTCCGTCGCGCTACGTATTTACGAGTAATCCGAGAAATTGGCACTGTGAACGACGGTGCGTTTTTACCTGTGTCAGGAACCCCTGGGGGAATATGAGACTCCGTCGTAGCAGAATAACACTTTATTTTATTTGAAAATACTGTATAATACATTATTTTAAAAACATAAATATGTTATGTAGAAAATACTAAAAAAAATAATATTAACAAAATAATCTGCAGAGGGATAATAATTCTATACATATCAAATTAAAAAACAAACAGTATTACAAGTTACAGCTTATTACATGTTTTTAAAATAGAATTTAAACAATAAGGAAGGATTCATACACGTTATATCAAACTATATTTATAGGCAGAATTACAATGTTCACAATTACGTTAAATTCTTTTTTTATGATAATTTTAATTATACATTTCATAATTTGCATTTGACACTAAAAATGCCCAATGTAAGATTTTTTATTTTTTAAATAATTAGACAAAAATCGTTTTTAACTTTGTATATAGCGATGTTCCATAATGATGCAAATAATACTTTTGGAGAAAATTTTATCGAGCATACCGGATCGTCGCCTGCTGTCGGTCGGAAAAGCATCTATGATCCTTTGGCATTATCAGCGAAACAAAGTACCGGATAACCACGTTACGAGTCAATCTCTCCGTCAAGAATAAGTAAGTCTCTGAAGGCTTTAATGGAAACAGTGGGAGTAGTTCTTATTTCGATCACGAAAATTCGAATTCATTCTATTTGCGTTTTTTAACTTTGTTTGAAGAAACGATATCTCTACTCTGATAAATTTATATTTATAAACAATTCATAATAATCTTATAAATTGATAGTTGTAATTTATTTTAATGCGATGTTTCCCACTTGTGTAGATTTGCATAATTCTTACTACTTTTTGATTGAAATTAAAATTAAAATATTTAAATAAAGAAATAGTCTACTCTCTTTATTAACAATACATTCTAATTTTTTTCATTCAACGCGTACATACACATCTTTATATGTATTTGCATAAGCGTAGGCGTTTGTTTCCGCAATACATCTTAAGATAAATCTCTTTTCGATACATCTTCGACAGGAAATTATATTTACGCCAATGTCTGGGCGATTCATTTTTATGAAAAGAAAGTGATCGGTGATGCGAATATTTGTTTGCATTGTAGTCGACGTTGCGCTATTTATATCTCTGAGTAGTGTAAGTAAGAACCACGTATCTTTTCTATTCAAAATTTTAGACAGCTCGTGTGATTAATCGAGCTTCTTCATGGAGCACCACATGGGAAATGTTCCATGTGATCTAATCGATTGGAAGATGACAACGTCGGATTTCACCTCATATATCGATGATTTATTAAGCCATGGATAGTAATTACCAGATTGTGTGTTTGATCGTAACATAATCGTTTAAATCGGGGTTGTGCTATTAGGTACATAATCGATAAGAGGAAAATTGCCATAAAAAATTGAAATATGATAAATTTGTTAATAGAGTTCACAGAAGAACTCAAATGAGTTAAAAAAATTTTTGAATCTACATAGTTTTATTGCACTTCTACATTTACAAAATTAGAAAATATCTTACTTTGTTGCAACTTTTCCTCTTTGCAACAACTATTTAAAAAATTCAAATAAGTATATATATTTAGATCGTTATTTATTTTTAAATATTCTAAAGGAATAAATGAGAAATTTATTTAGACTCTGGGTCATTTTAATTAAAATCGTAACTAACTGAATATTTTATGTAATTAAATTGTAACTGAGTCATATTTAATTTATTATTTTTTAATAGTCGCCACATATATGTGACGAAATGTAACGTACAAAGTTAGTTCATTTTGTATGATATTGGGCCTAAGAATATAACAAGGAATTGTATATATGAAGGGTAGCGTATTGAATTTATTCAATACTTAGAAACGCTGTCACGCGCCGTGCGAGCTTTAGAGAACCCCTGGCACTGCCGTGAAATCTTTTAATGAGCTTACCAAGCCTAGAAGCCTTATATCAGCACGTCTCGTGGTAAAGTAAACGCGAAAAGCGGCAAACCGTTGGTGGCAGTTGTTGCGTGCGTCACGTCGTCGGGATTTCACGCTCCATAAAAAACCATAAAAAACGCAGGCTGCTTTGAATTCGAACGCACGTTTACGGTCGTTGAGAAAGATCGACGTGTACCATGGTGAGTTTGTCAATAACATCACAATTGAAGACACAAATGGACGAAAAGAAATATCTATATTTTATTATTTTCCAAAATATAATTTATTTCGTTCAAAAAATAAACTATAATTTTTTTTTTCATTATATTCCGTTATATTAGCTTAAATCATAAAATTATAAGATCGGTTTTACCAATCATCTTACTTTAACGTTGACAAAAGTTAAACAGCGTTCTCTCGTTCCTGAATTCGTCTCTTTAATTATAACTAGTCAAATATTTGGCAACGGTGGGATGACATGTAATAACGTTCGACTATCATGTCCAATGCTGATAGTTGAAATTTACCAACTACGGCTTGTGGTGCGTGAGAGCAACGGAGGAGAGATTAAACTTCCGCGTACAATAGAGCGGTTCGACTTACGGCGAAGGGATGCACCGAGAATGAGGGCTCGCCGGACATATCACTTTCCATAGAAATGATCGCGCACAACCCCGGGGCTGTCCTTTGCCGATAACTGCGTCGTCGTTGTAATTTCCTCGTTCGCTGACCGCAAGCTCTACGTCGCGCGAATCTACACATTTCGTTGCGCGCAGTCGTGTTTCATGCCACTTTATTGCGTACGATTGCTTCGCTGGCAACTGGTTCCAAACGCGAATTTAGACCTGGGACACGAGAGAGAGTTTTATTTCGTTCCTTGTCGATACCGATGACGTATTATCAGCTACTAGTTCTCATTTACATGCGCATCGTTTTCGATAACGGACAAAGCTGACCGGTGCGCATTCGAATAGGAATAAACGACCGAGCCAACTTTTCTAACTAAGCGTTCGACGGGCGACTTCCGAAGTGGAGCATCGGGGACAACGCTGTACTGTTACCTCGTAGTAGTTACTGCTCGTAGTGACCAACTTTCTGTCCGTGACGTAACATACTGAACCCATTTAATTATAAGACGAGCAATTATGCAACTAACGGCAACGGTCGATGGACCTAGACCGATTTTTGTTACGTTCTCAATTTTCTCTCTTCTGCCACCTTTTACCTTCATATATACACTGAAAAGAATTCTGGTTGAAAACGGACGAATCAGAAAAATCTTGTAGAATTGATCAAATATTCTTGTTATCATAATAGGAATTCTGGTTATTATAAGTCATAAAGTATTGAGTATTGAATTCTATTATAATAACTAGAATTTCTATTCTAATTATCAGAATATTTGATTAATCCTACAAGATTTTCTGATTCGTCCGTTTTTAACCAGAATTTTTTTTCAGTGTAGATATTATTACATGTGTATACGTGTAATAGGTTTTTTCGTAACTTTGATGCTATCTCTAGCGTAATGGTTTTTGGCTGATTTCGATGACTCTGTATTATTTTGTCATTTACAGCGAACAAACAATTAGCCTTTTATCTTCCATGACAAAGCGTGTCGGAAACGTTTGTGAAACAAATCAGTCGTTTATCGATTTATTTTGTTTCCATCGACACACCTTTTACCAATTATAAGAACGGCGAGATATATTCTATCATCTATCAAATTCAATTACGATCAATCGTTGACCTTTGTAACTAACTTGAAATCTTTTGCCGCCCAACTGTTTCCATCAATGCTCTCTCGTGATCCCATCGTATCCCTATTATTCATCGTTGAAGTGTGAACAATAGAGTCAAAATTTTGATAACTAGCCAGTCACTGGAAAGACCGGGCGACAGTCTCGAGATAGAGAAAGAGAGGAGTGAGAGAGGAATGGAGCATTGTAGAGAGAACGATCTGCTCTGGCGAAGGCTGTTCTTTGTCGATAACGATTCCACTATTCCTCCTTGCAATTTACTCGGTATAATACCGTGAACTTTGATCTGCCAAGATCCATATTCGTCTTCGTAGCTTCTCAGATCGCGAAGTGAAAAAGAGAAGTTATTAAAGCTATTTAATGCCATTGAATAAATTAGTTTTGAGTTGCGTATACGAATTAATAGGAGTAAATATTATGCGAGAGTTATAAAGTTCCGTAATCCACTTGTAATAAATATCTCTGAATCATAGTTTTAATATAAACGCATAAAACACTCCGTTTAACTACACATTACTCGTATTTTTTTTGTTTTAAGTATTAAAAGATTAGCATTTATTTAGGAATTTATTTAGGAATTTATTTAGGAAAATAAATTTTTGTTAATTTTACACGTGAAAATTCTTTCCAAGATATCCAAAGATATCCAAGAAAAAATAGAACTTGTGATTCATTTTGTTTCAACGTGAAATTTCATTATATCAAATTTTCATTTCACTTTCAAGCTAACAATTATTATAATTACCGTTATAATATTTAATTATTATAATTAACAGTAATTAAAAATGTTTTATAACAGTTTATATCGAGAGAAATGATCATGAATATTTTTCTGTAATTTTAATTTTGTATGCAGTTGAAGTGCGTACGTAAATTCAATGCGTTGATCGCGGTCATCACACCCACTCTTAAGTATGCACGTCTCTTGTACGCGCAGGAATGCTACGTGTAACTGGGTTCACGCACACGCGTATCCTGGAACAGGAATACATGTGGACGCTTTTAATTTCAACTCTCCCAGCTTCGCCGATTATCATAAATCGTTACCTAACGAGACATTTTCTTTAAATTCGTGATGTGAATTATTAGTTGTAAATTATCAGTTGATAATCGAGATATTATTTGATAAACAGCAAAAGAACGGAGTATCGCAATCAATTCTCTTGATTTGAAATTAAAATAAAATTTTAAACATATGCTAACAATATCTAATAACAATCCTTTACATTAGAATTTTTTTTATAAGTATCCAATATTATTCATTATATTTCATATAGAGCTCATAAATTTTTATGAACGAGATTTTTTCTTGATTTTATTCGTTTATCTTTAATTAGACATAATATAGAAAGTCCCGGTGTTTATTGTAGAAATTGAACATTTTCATAATAACCATAATGCATAGAACCCACGGAAGATGTATTTTTGTGTCCAGCATTGAAATCAATATTTGCAGATGATCGCTATATGATCAGTATGAAGAAACACGGAAATAACGAGAATAAAGGTAACAAGAGTTGTCAGAATGGAAACAACGCATTGGAGAACTCGAATACGAGAGATCTGAGCGATGACGAGAATCAAGGCTTCGGAAATTGGCTTCGATCCGGCACCGGTATCGAAATGATGCGGCTCTTCGTGATCGCGAATTCGATTTTGGTCTTCGTAACTATGGCTTGGCCGAATATGAAGGAATCCTTCTACATCATCAAAGACTATTTCGTGGGAGAAGAAGATTAAATGATTAAATGTTCTTAATTTAGAAGATAGAGAGAGTTTAGAAATAACATCGTCATAAATTTAATTCATTTAGAAATAACTGTCATAAATCAGTTTTAAATAAGCATGGTAATATTATTCTCATTTATTACAATAATTGTTAGACATATATATTAATGTCAGTTTTATTCTTATCTTTCATATCATTGATTAATCTCGAACAGTATCACTAACTTAAATTCGATATTAAAACAAATGAATTGAAAATAGATAGGTTTTAACTTTATGCATAGAAGTTGTTATTGATTATATGCTAAATGTTGTTAATAATATAAGTTAGAAAATATTTAATTTAGTTCGGTAATAAGTACGTTTTAAGATCCGTGAAAGATAGATAGATACTTAAATCTAGATCTAGGAAGATAAACGAGAAATATAATCGACTTTCAAAAGATTTAATACTTTTGCAAATGCCACAAAATGGGTAAACAGAACTGTGACAGAACTTCTTTTTCGCGCAGCGTTTGAAAGTTAGATGTGCAGATCGTGATATTTGTATAAGATAAAACTCTTCCCTATATTTTTCTTGCCCAAAGTTCCTTATCTTGAAGGAGTAAACTTTAATAGATCATATAACTTTTAGCAGAACTGACAAATAAGATAGTTATTAAATCAGGCTGTTTTAATTCTCAGTGTTAAGATAGTTTTGACGATAATTAACAGTAATGCTCATAATTATCAAAAAACTTTACAAAATATTTTCATTTATTACAAATATCTATAAATTTAAATACATAAATCAAAAAGGCATTTATAATATCAATATTTGAAAACAAGAAATTAAAATTGTATGATTTTTTATTAAAAAAAAGATGAGATATAGTAAAAATCTAAATGGAATCTACTGAGGATTAAAAATACTTGGATATAATTAACTAAATTTTCAAATAAATATCAAAACGTCAAGTGAATTATGTAAACTTCAAATCAAAATGTAAGATCTTAAAATTTTATATTAAATTCACTCTTAATATATGTGTCTCTCATCAATAGTAATATAAGTCTCAGACTAGTTTTGTTTACATCCTCAATTTTGATTTATTTGTGCTGTACAAAAACTCACAATATTTATAAACGTTACTGTATTTCTTAAAGAGAGGCTATCACTGTTAGCATATCTTATCAGTTTGATGATATTAATCAAAGTTATAAGTACGGTATATTTAGAATATATTTTTACTGCAATACTAGTGTACAATAATAGTGTACATGGAATATTGTAATATCGCAATAATCAACCGCAACCACAAGGCCTCGTCATGTTGACGTTCATTATTCGCGGAGTGTTTCTGGTCAGCGTACTGGGCTGGTATAGCGCCACCATCTGGAAGGTAATCGACGGTTACTTCCAAGACCAGTTTCTCGCTTACTTGCAGGAAGAGTATCGCAAGCATCCGCGGATCAAGGCCGACGCCGAGAGCGCCGGGGCTGTCGATAAGGGGCCCGCTCCGGGCGCGTTGCCAGTCGAGCCAGGCTTGAGCCACGGCATCGCGGAGACCTACGGTTCCAACGCGGTCTGCCCGGCCGACATCGCAGACGCCTGTCCGCGTACGGCCGTTTCGTGCGGGCAGCCGGTGGAAGCGGTGGCAGGTGGCACCAGCAAAATCGCGGTCGCCGTAGGCGCCGGTACTACCGATAAAAATACATTCCCGGCGAACGCGGCCCGATCGGCGCAGGAAAGTAGGAAACCGCCGAGCGCCAGTGACACGCGCGATAAAGAACAGCGACCGGGTGCCATCAATCAGGACGACGACCGCAAGGAGGATACGACCGAGGGGAGGGTACTTCCGTCCCGCGCGTCCGCGCGTCGTGACGAGAAACCGCGACGTCGTCTCGATAAGAAGCAATCGTTGCGTGCTTCGAAAGAGGTCTCGAGGGAGATATCGCGGAGAACGCCGAAGAGTCAAGGAGCGAACACGCTCGTTCTGACCGACGCCGATTTTGCCGCGAGGATCACTGACGACGGAGATGACGATTTCGCGGAATTCGAGGAAGAGAAGGACCGAAGGGTCCGCAGGGAAGGGATCCTCGTGTCGAAGCTGCCATTCAAGCCCAAGGCGGATATCGGCAGCTTGGATACGATTACCGCGGAAGAATTTTGTCCCATGACCTTGGAGGACGAGGCTTCCTGCAGGGAAACCACCGCGTGGCCGTGACTGCGCCTGACGAGCGCCGTCGCGGTGAAATTGGAAGTATTAGATCACGTGGAAAAAGTTATGCATTTAACAGCGGGACCTCGAAGGGCTTAGGAACATGCTGAGAAAGCTGAGGCAACTGGAAAGGGCTGCAACTGTTATTAGAATAAATCTGTTCAATTAGTCTCGCATCTTTATTAAGGACGATGATGATAGATGTAGGGTGAAGACGTCTTAGAGCTTTTCATATTTTTGTTGGTCTATTGCAATTTATTCAGTTCGCAACTTGAGTAGGATGAAATAAAGCTATGACGTGTAAGCGTCGTTTTAATATAAAACATCGTATTACTACCTTTTTACTAAGCAGAATTAAATCTTAATTCAATATATTAGTATAGTTAATATTTATGTCTTAACATTTTACTTTTCTAGGTCAGATATAATAAATATAGATATTTAGCGTTAAATTAATTTTCTCATTGTTTCTTATGTATTCTGTGCTATAATAAACTTTATATTTATTTATTCTACAAACTCAACATTGATTTATCGAGGCAATAATTATGACACCAGACAAAAATAAGTTTTCACTGCCTAAGGATATTCTAAGAAGAATTCAGGACAAATATAAGTGATTCCATGAATCGAATAGGATCAGTAAATAAGGCACTGCTGTCCTTTGACCTTGCGAAAAGAGGTTCTACGAGGAGAAACTAGCGAGTGACCGTGAGAAGTCAGAGAAATCGCGATGTATAGTGCCGTATTGGAAACATTTGTCCAGAGGAAAAATCGAAAACGCATGTTAAAACGCGCGATTCGTCTGCACGTATCTCATTTTATATGCTGAAGGATAAAATTAAAAATTGATATGTGAGTCTGCCGCAATAATGAACAATGTTTGTCGCGTTATGTAAAGATGACAAATGTCATCGAGTAACCGTTGAATGGCACGCGTGGGAGATGTTTTGCAAATGTAATTTCAAGGAAGATCGAGTAAGGTCAAAGCGTTTTAAGCTTCTTCTTAACAAGACATTACCGCATTTTGCTTATTAATGAAACTTACGAGTGGCTAATAGCAGAGCAAACAAGTTTTGCTTCTGTTCATTGCGCTCGAGAGTAAAACCAAGTAATTTTAATAAGCAGAATAAATATATCGCACATTTATTTTCCGAATTGTGTATGTCGCAAGTAAAGAAAAACTCATTTTTTATAATTAAATTTAAATTAATATTAATGTTGCGTCGCATTATGTCTCTTTATATTATTTTCATTGCTGTCACTGAAATTAATGATTTGTCCACGGATATATACCGTCCATGCAAATTAACTGTTTTATTTCACGCAGTTAAACGCAAATGTAAATGTAATAATAAAATTTATTCATTATTACTGAATCATAAGAATAGTGTTGAAGGCCTAAATAACTCTTATATTCTAATTTACATTGGCACCTATTACATTTACATTTATTTTTAAATGTGCACCTTTATTACTAAATTAAATTAAATCACTTTTTACACGTCCTAGTAGTTCTTTTCTTAATGTCAATTAACATCTTACTTTTATAGAAAGAAACTGTGTTAATAATATGAAGTGAATAATAATTGAATCAGAAATGCAAAATTATAAATTATTGTTTAAAATTATTTTATTTTAATGGCAAAATATACAGTTATAGAAGCAATTAGGATAATGGAGCAATTTAAAGCAATAAATCGTATTATTTTGGATGGTCGTGGTTTTCATTTCCCTGCCACATTAACCATGTAATGATGCTACGTTAGATTGTCGGTTTACATTTGCACGCATGTTAAAGTGGTATTAATGCTTTTTGTTATTTCGAAAAGCTTCGGTAATTGACTGCGAAAATCGAAGTAATTTACATTCACTAAATGCGCACGGTATCAATTGCATTCAAAAGCAATGACGTCTGTGAGTGTACGCTGAAGAATACTAACAGTACTGTTGAAGTGCGAATAACAATAATACGGGATGATGGCTCATCGTAACGTCACCTCCTTTGTCCTTCGCAAATCCAAATAATAAAATATTTCTGAATCATTATCAGGGTAACAAAACGGCAGTTTACACAAACTGTAGTAACAAAATTAATTTGCAAGTACTTGCGTAACTCGTTGAAGTGCGAATATTTTTAAATAAGGACATTTTGTTAGCATCTCGTTAACGTCTTGCGAAGAACAATCTGCACATTTACTTTCAATTATTTACAATGTCTGATTGTTCGTGCCTAACGCAGAAGATAATTTTGCTCGAGAATGTACATCACGTATTACGTCATTGAATTATTCAGTGTAACAAGAGTATTATATTTATACATGCGAAACATGTTCTACATACACGTCTACACCAAGTGCTCATGCACATGCGGTAGCATAGGAAAGGAATTCTAAATATGGAATTTATAAACGTCTTTAAATATTTTATTTTGAAATCTACATGAATGAAGCAGCGAACTAGTACGAAATATTTGATACGTCAAATGAAATTTTCTGGGAATGTTAGAGCGAGCCTTAACTGTTTCTTTTGCCGTAAATACTTCGGTTGCGCAACGAAGTATGCGCTTAATTCCAGATTCAATTTTCATTTACGTGATGAAAGACTGCGCACGTTCTAATCCGAGCCGAGATTATGCAGGTCGATGATCGAAGTCGTACTAGACCGGAGCAGCGCGTTCGCGCGGATCACGACAGAGTCCTTACCCGAGCACGTGTCGCGAACGGAAGGACGCCGATCGAGGAGTCAACGTAACATCGCACTCATTATTTAGAATTAATCGGTCGCAATTGATGATACCTTAGAAATTTTCTAACAGAACGCGCAGCGCAAATTATCTGCACAGTCGTACACGAACAGAACCGGAATTACGAAAATTATGTACAGGATCGTGACCGTCTATCAAATTATTTTCTAAAGGTATGGCACAGAAAATGTCTTTTTGCGTGCCGTAACGACGCGACATTTCCTCGGGCGAGCACGAAGGAAAAAAAAATGATGCCGAGAGGAGTGGTCGCGGAACGCACGGGGTAATTTCCTATGTAATTGAGAAAATACACCGGCAATGGCCTCATTACGGTAGCCATTGATTTCTCGTAACAACCGCGCGCGCCCTGATTTGGCGCTACGCTCCTTTTTTTTTATCTGCTCCTCTCTCGCATCGCGAGAATGATAATGCGGACGATAGCACGGCGTGCAGATATCTCGATCTACTTCCGGAGAATACTGGCGAGCGGTTGAGAAAGGATACAGACGAGTCGGGTTTTATTAATCGCATGACTTAGGCGTGATGTATACGTTACACTTGCCTCTAGGGTAATGATCGATGATAACTCTCATCACTCCCGTAATATCAAAGATTTGCTATCTTACTACCTACTGTTTAAATATACGCGAAATGCATGTGTCTATAGATTTCAGAAGTTCGAATTTTAATTGTAGTATGATCAGAAGACTAATTTCTTAATAAGGAAAATTAAAAAGAGTTTTTCCGCGAGCTGAGAACGGAATTTATCTAGACCTAAATCTCTTATACACTTCATAAATAAAGAAATTTTATTTTATTGAAGCGTCGATGAGAAAGTGCGCTTCTCTTGAAAATAATGTATGTGCAGAAAAAAATTCTAATATGCCATGCTACAAGCCGCGTGATTTCCTCAAAACAATTACTCATAATAAATGCCCCGAAGAGCTCCGACACCGTGACCCTACTTTCTCAGTTTCGGCGAGAAGAAAGTAGTCCGGAATCCTTAATCTTCTTGGTGTTTTCAAGCTTCGCAGCGGTCGGCGAGGAGGAACGGAATTTTGGAGCAATTAGGAGAGACTCGCAAATGAACCGTAAAATGCGCGCCGCACGCCTTGAATTGAATAGGCATCGGAGAAAATCTAGTTTCACTTTTGCGCCACCGTGTCCTTCTTCATCTTCTTCTTCGCGTGCCGCGCGTCCTGCTCCATAATGGATTTTCTAATGAAGATTATCAGTTGCATTGGCCGCAGCCGCCAGCGTGGTTAATTGGATCTCGCAGCGGTATCACGTGCGAGCGATTTGGGGTGTGACGTGATTTACACTTGCGAATAATGCTAACTCGTGAGCGCGTTTCACTCGGCTCGATGCTGGGCGATTAAAACTATGCGGAATTAATTTACGTGGCAAGCACTCAGTCTGTGTATGTGCAAGGTCGCGTCTTCTGACATTTTCGTACGTAACCGATAAATATGTATTCAGAGAACGATAGCTGCAATACTTGTTCTTTAAACCGTTCACACATCGGAGTTATATAATTTACTGTGCAACGCGTAATTTCAACGTGAACAGGATGGCGATCTTTTCATTAAATTTCCGCGATATTGTCCAGGACATAATGCCATAATTATTATGCCGTAATTCTCGCAATAAATTGCTCGTAATTTTTACGCAATTAAATTATCTGTAGATACATATGGGAACCTTGACATTACAGAAATCGAATCTCTCTCGACATTATTAATTTTATTACAACAGAATTATAATCGTATTATTTCTAAGATTGTTTTCTATTTTTTAGCATTCTAGGATAGAATAAAGTTGATTTCTTTCTCCATTGGAGGTGTATTATCATTTCAGGCAGCAAAAGCAATTATTGTCAAAAGTATTATTTAGGTCATAACTTTTTTTATAAAAAAAATCTGGCTCATGTCGGATGTGCAATGACACGATTTTCTAAACGTTTATGTTTTAATCGAGTAACTGTTGTGACGGTGACGTATCTTCTTGAAGCACGTATGCGGCCAAAACGTGACGGTAGACAATCGAATGGAGATGTCGTGTAAAGATTATCGCAAGATCGTATCAAACTTTTAGCAGAGCTCCGCTTGAAGTTTCTCAGCTTCTCAAAGTCATGTGTGCCTTGACCGAAACGTCGTCATCCGGCGAACACGAGAAGCGTCGTAATACGACACGCGCCGGAAAGACACATATTCATTTTCTTCCGCGATTTGTGTCTCGCACAAAACACCGGTAGCTACTTCTGCGCTGAATTGCAGTCGGTAGGTAGGTAAGTGAACGACCTTAATGCAACGGTATTTGTGCGTGATTTTCAAAGCACGTACGACAACGGCACGTAGATACGACGCGCGTAAAGGTGCCGCGCGCCAAAACTGCTCCGGTTACCTCCGCCCGGATCCGTCACGCAGATTTAAGCATTTGTGTGAGCATGAGCGAATCTTCGTGAATTATATTGCAGCAGAACGTCGCGGGAAATTTAGTATAATTTTTAATATTTAATGTGATTTTTTTTATTCATTGTGCATAATCAAAAGTGACACGAATGGATGGATAAAACGATGAATGAGTGGATAAGAATTTGAGGTATAAAATATTAAAGTATAAATTTGAATATTTCAATTTATATTCATATTGTGGATTATTTATATTATTGGGAGAGAAATTATAAATATTAAAAGAGAGATGGGGAAAGTATTTATTACATTATTAAATACGTGTATAAAAATGAAGAATAATAATTTAGACTTAATCGACGTTAATTGGTATTAATTAATAGCACATGTTGAATTTGTCGTTGATGTTTGATTAACATAACAGGATCGTAATATCGGAAAATAAGTTTAATCCAGTGATACCATCGCGTCCTGAAAATATCATCATATTAGCTTTAAAATATTCTGTTTTCCTTTCAGTGTTACCTAAAGATAGGCAGATGATTTGTTACAGTTAAACTCATATCGATGAATGGCAAGTTTCAAGAATTATCATACGAATGCACATAAGCGAGACATAACAGTATTTATAATTCCGATATAAACCAACGCAAGAGTCAACGAAGGAAGCTCGTAAATTATTCCAGAATTATATTAATTAGCCGACGCGTTCGCTCGTGGACAAACTCGTCTGATTTTTGTAATCGCTATCGAGAGTTGATTTTTGAAAGTCGAAAACCGGCGCGGCACGAGACCGCGGTACGAAACCGCTCGTATTTCTAGCAGGCAGAAGTGGGAGCTCGAAACTCTCTAGCCAGGGACCTGTTGCGGATGATTCTACGATCAGAAATATGCCTGGACCCTCGAGAAGCACATTCCAAAGGAAAGGTCGCGGGAGGAGGAGGGAAGGGGAAAGGGACGCGATTCGGGATAGAAAAAGGGAAATTTTTGTTTTATTATGTTTCGGTACAAGCCTTTTAAAACACGATACAAGTCTTTTAAAACACGGGCCAGCAATAAATATTGCCGTACAGCCTACGTAATAGTAATTAACTCGTATCGCAATAATTTCTCGCGATAAGGGGAAAGTGATCTAAGATAAAGCGAGGCAGAATATAGATAAATAATATCTACTGCGTAATTATCAGGGTGAGTGCAATATTGACTTGTTGCGAGGACGGTAACGATGGGAGTAATTCTAATTGTAATGGCAGATAGTGGGAATAAATTTCGCGATACATAGGAGAATATTGGTGAAACAATGGAGAAGAAACAGGCTTAGAAATTAACGCAGTTCCTCGTTCATCTAGTCTTCATCTACCAAAGCTGTGCAATGTCGAAAATAGATGAAAAAAAAAGTTGAAAATTCAACGGAACCACAAAGTGAGAGTGAAACGGACGGGAATACGAGATGAGAAGAAGGATCCGGACGAGTGGAAGGAAGGAGCGGGGATGAAGGAGATGCGCCGGCACGCATTCCGGCCGTTCAAAGGACCTTTCGGTCGGAATGGACCCGGGTGCCCTTCGCTGATCTCTCCGGAGGGCCGTATTGTCCGCGTCGGACCATTCGCGGCTGGCCGCACGAGGGGCCGGAGGGGCGACGG
>VBVQ01003986.1:0-13017 GCA_011636635.1 Tetramorium simillimum
ATATAACAGCGCTGCACCTGATGATTTATGGAAAGCGTTACAAGACGCTCTCGATGAGTCAGATGTACCGCATGACGATTTCAATGTAAAAGAAGTAATGGATACTTGGTTCGAACAGGCAGGATATCCTCTCGTTACGGTCAATCGAGACTATGCTACAGGAGAAATTAAAGTGAATCAAGAAAGAATGAAACATTGGACAGAAATAAATAATGAGAACTGGAATAATAATACCTGGTGGATTCCTTTAAATTTTGCAACTCAAAGTAACTTGGACTTTTCATCTACATTGGCCACGCATTGGCTAAAACCATACGATGAAATGGTGACAATTGAAGGAGTGGACATTAATGACTGGATTATTGTAAATAAGCATTTTACAGGTAAATATATTCTAAGTTATATATATTAAGTATCGGAGACCGGCGCAAGTTGGTACACTTTTGACATTTTATTTTTTTTCTTCTTTGCTTTACAGCATTTAAGTTTATTTTTAGTACAATTTGAAAGTACAATTCTTCGATAACAGAAAAAAATATATTGAAAAATTTGAAAGTAAACTAAAGGAAATCAGTTTTATATTCGAGGATGTCTATTGAGCCAATTTGCCCCGTTAACGGAGTACAATGATAGATAATGTGGAACGATTGGTATTTCATTTATAATTTCGCATTACAATTTTATGAAAACAAAAAGAATAAAATAATAAGTAAATAATAAGTTAAATATAAATATAATGAACTTATATCTTAATTTAAGCTAATTTAACTTGTCTGTAAGATGTTTAGCGCATAATATACAAAAATACACAGCGTATCCTAAAAGTGAAAGCACGTCACCCAGTGAGAAATATTTGATCAAATCGATGTTTTTTATGTCTAAAAGACATTCAATATCAATTACATGTCTTCGATTATCATTTCTCACTGGTACATATCCGGGCAGCGCCATGAGTTCGAACGCGCCAATTTGTCCCACTCTTTTCGTGTCAACTTAATCCAAAAGTAGTTAGGTTCTTTCGGAACATACATATAAAACATGAAGATGTATTATTGACAAGTTCGTTAAAATGTAGTCAACTAAATATATTTTATAACTGTTATTGCAACCAGCATAAAATATTACATGTGTCAATATTATAAACGAATTTATGACATTATAAGAATTTATTTCCTTTGTTAAGAATGTAAATCAACACTGAAAACACGATTTTGTTGTATGAACTAAAGATTCGTTTGAACGTATCCAAACAAGAGATTTAGTTGATTCAACAAAATTTTGTTAATTTTAACAAAATGGGGCTCTTATTAGGTACGATTTTGTTAAATAAAATAAAATTTGGTTGAATCAACCAAATCTCTTGTTTGGATACGTTCAAACAAACCTCTAGTTCATACAACAAAATCGTATTTTCAGTGAATGCCATTATATCAGAACTGTTCCTCATAATGAAATGCAATTTACGTCATACGTATAAAAGATCCTTTTATATTTCTCAATTGCTTGATTCTGAAATATGTTAGAAAATAGTCGAAATATTAACGATGTATCATTTTATCCCTATACCCAACTTGCCCCGGTCTCCTCTATTAAGTGTTTGTTTAATTATTTTATTATTTTACATTACTTTGCTTTCTAAATTATTATTATAAAAGGTTGTTGGGTAACAAAAATACATTATGCATAGTTACATAATTACATAATAAATAAATACATGAATTAGTTTAAAAATATTAAATAGATTAATCGATTCTATTCTTATTAAAAAGGCTTTTATCGTGTAAATTACGATGCAATCAATTGGAAACGAATCGCTGCTTTCCTTAATTCTGACAACTACGACAAGATCCCAGTTCTGAATCGTGTACAAATTTTGAATGATGCTTATTACATGATGATGAATGGACGACTTGATCTTGCTACCTTCATCGAAATTATAAATTATTTAGCGCGCGAAATTGATACTGCACCATGGTACGGACCATTAAAAATCTTTCTGATGCAGAGATTAGACAAATACTTGCTATTACCTGAAGGAAAAATAATCAAGGTAAAATATATGTATAGCAATCTATCACAATATTATTAAAAGTAAAGAATTTTATTTAATAAATTTAATGAAGGAAAGCTTTTCATATTTTCATATTTTTTTGATTTAGGAAAATATAATATTATTTAATTTACTATTTAAAAAATTTTTGCTACTGGAGAAAAAACAAAGTACAAGAAATTTCTCAAAATACATCTTTATTATATGCATAATTATTATAAAACATTACTTTTTAGCCATATTTATCGAACTTGATTCGTAAATTATTAGAGAAAATTAATATTGAGGAAAATCCTGATGATGATGTTTTCACTACATATGTCAGAACCCGTGTGTATAAATATGATTGTACACATGAACTTGTGAACTGTCGAACAAAAATGACTGCTAAATTACTTGCATATGTGGAAGACCCAATCGCAAACCAGTAAGTTTTAATAAAAGATATACGCATTTGAAAAAAATTCTTATCTCTGAATTATTTCATTTGAATTTTATCATATATATGATAGCAATTTTCAACGAGGTTCAACAGAGAAACAGAATCTTACCAAAGATCTTACCAAAGAGAAATAATTTACAGAATCTTACCAAAATCTGAATCATTATTTTCAGATATTTATTCCTTTAAATTTTGTTCATAAATTTTTGTTTTATTTTGAAATATATGTTTAACGTTAATCCTATTGATTTAACATGCTAAGTAGCACAATATATTGGCGCAATATTTGGAAACAATGTAAATCCATTATATATATATATTGAAGATAGATTAATCCCCAACGTTGGTCCAATATTACAAAGTAGACGCGTTCTCTGATGTAGCCAATATTGATTAAATATTTGTTTAATAGCATTGCACCAATATTAAATAATAATAATATTTATTCAATATTTTATATTAGATATTAATTTTGTCGAAATGTTGAATCAACATTATACAGGGTTTGATAATTATTGACAAAGCGCTCGTGTGTAGGTAGAGTGGATCAAACTGAGTCGAAAAGTCCTCTACCATCTTGCAATGTTCGCAATAGTTAACGAGTTATTAATTCTTGAAAATCATCGATTTATGCCAGCCTACCGCCGAATGCAAGCACGCGGCGAGATACGACCGCTTAGCATCATTGTTTCCAAGGTCGTGAGGCGTTGTTTTCTACAAATGACAAAAAACAGGAGGCCAATCGCAGCTCAAAACCGCCGCTTGTAGACATTGCCGCGTGTAGGAGTTGTTTACTACACGTGGCAATGTCTACGAGCGGTGGTTTTGAGCTGCGATTGGCCTCCTGTTTCTGTATCATATGTTATTGCGAACATTGCAAAATGGTAGAGGACTTTTCGACTCAGTTTGGTCCACTCTACCTGCAAACGAGCGCTTTGTCAATAATTATCAAACACCCTGTATAGTTCTGAATGTATTTCTTGTAGCAAATATTGAATTCTAATATTTGGCCAGTATGTGTGTACGTGTCAACCTCTTTTTGAACGAATATTACCAATTTTTATTAAATGATGGATTTAAATTAAACATAGGGGCCGATTTATTGGACATATAACCACGCAACCAGACCAACATTGATAAATTCGTGTTTTTAGATTTTTCGCTTGCTTATCTTTTTATCACCATTGGGTTTCTCTTAGGAGAAAGATAACCACCTAGCGGCCTCGCATAAAACTTGCGTTCACTGGCGATAAATTTCAGCCAACTTACTTCCAAATTCTATATTGCGTAAAAATGAGCATGTAACATTGGCAGTACATTAACATTTATTCCATATTCAATATTGAAATTATATTGGCTAAATCAATAGTGGCAACATATTTAGAATCATTCAATAACTATATTGGTGTCATCATGAGCACTTTAATATTAGCAGTGAAAATATATCTTGTTAATAACCATACACACACATTCACACGCACACGCACACGACACACACAATATTAGTTTTGTATTGGTCAATATTAGCCAAAACATTGCCAATATAACCAACATTTAATCAACATTAGCGAATGTGTTGCCAATGTATTGTATTACTATTGATGTATTTGGTATAAGAAATTGAATATAATTAGAAAGAATTTAATTAAATGATAATTTTTTCATAGACATATTACATTTTATTAGAAAATCGTGAAATAAAATGAAAGCATTTTGTAATATATAAATTTTTGACAAAATTATTTTTAATGATTCTAATTTTATATTAGACTAACATTCAATCAAAAAATGATGTTTTGCTATGGCTTGATGAAGGCGAACGAGTCTGTGTGGGATCAATTTCTTCAAATTGAACAGACACCTTACATGTTTCTTGGTTGTACAGAGAATTCCCACATTCTCGAAAAGCATTTAAATGCCCTTTCTGATAATAGAAACCATTATACATTTCTCTTCTATAAGATGATCAACCTTTGGTTAAATATAGATACGGCAATTGAATTTTTCATCAATAATTACAAAAAAATAACTGCACAGTAAGTAGAATGATGTTATGTTACTTAATTAAAATTGCGCATTTTAAATAATAGAATCATACAATATAATTATAATAATGTAAAAAAATTATTTAAATATATAATACTTTTGATTTATGAAAATTTATATCAATATTTATTTCCTAAGATATACAGGGTGTTCCAAAATTAACATATATCCTGTTAATTTAGATTTAATGGCAGATTCTTCAAAATATTTCCAGACGAAAATCCTAAAATGTCGAGACTACAATAGTTTTTAAATGAGAAGCAATTATATTTCACGAACGACAAGGCTGAGATGCTAATGCACGCCGACAAGTGATAAAAGTGTTCCCACGAATATCGCTCTTTTCTAATATTATTCTTCTTGATATTACGATTATTGTATCTTTCTTTTGTTGTATTGTTCTTTCTAATATTATAATTATTGTATGAATTTATAATAGTATTGTTTTCTCGCATTTCTGCACATTGCATTAATATATTCTTTTTACAACTAATAAATGTAAGAATTAAAAATAGTTAAAAAATAATTCAATTAAAATCTGTGACATGTTTCAATTTCAGCTGTCAAAGATCGATCAATATTACATACAATGAAGATGGCTACTATATGCTACTTATCATTTTGCACTGCTTGAGCGCATAAAATCTCAGCCCCGTAATTCGTAAAATACAATATAATCGCTTCCCATTTAAAAACTATTGTAGCTTCGACATTTTTGTATTAGGATTTCCGTCTTGAAATGTTCTAGCCAATGACTATCATTAACCCCTTCATTGTCAGTGACGCATATATGCACATATAGCGAAGGGGTTAAGAGAATATACGGTAATTTTAGGATATCCTGTATATTAATATTGTATTTAATAATAATCGAATCAATTTATAATGTATTTTACAGTATAGATATTTCATACACTCTTCGTGAAATGATTATGAATAGTTTCGAGGAAGATCAAATTAACAAGGTCAGATAATATCATTATTTTACATTTACAGTTTGTTTCTATAGCTATTATACCTATACAATTGTAAAATATTTTTGTATATTATATTACAGATAAAAGCATTTGCTGAACAACGCACAATCGATATACAAGAGTATTTACAGGACAGGGAAGAAATGCTAATTAAAATGAAAAATAATTTATCAAATGTTCGTAGCATTTTGGAAAACATACAATCCATCGACATGTGAAACATATGATATATTGTACATTAATATATTGTAATTAATAATTGTATCGGATATTATCCGTGTTTCAATAAATTAAATATACAAATTGTAAATGTGTTTAAAAAAATAAAATTATTCTAATGTGACACACATTTATTTTGTATGTTGTATTAATATTATTAAAAAACATTGTGTATATCAATTCATAATTCGTCGGAATTGTTAATGGTTTTCCTTGGACAAGCTCTAATAAATTTTTTTCAATAAGTAATGTGTTAACAATATTCATTGATATGACGGGCAACGGGCTGTCGGCATGCACGGGCGGACAACGCGATGTTAAACGGGTTACCAGATAGATTTCCCAGCAAGTATTAGTAGCCAGACTCATTTTATTTTAATTTTGTATATTTCAACTATTATCTTAACAAGTTACAGCTCAAAGCAAATGATTCTTCAAATCGACTTTTTACAACGACTTGGGAGGATGCCAGACTCATTTTCCGGTGTCAATTGCATGCCAGACTCTACTAAAATAATTTTTTTCCAAAAAACAAATAAATATACTTACACATCTGCATGCGTATATAGATATACATACACACGCAAACATATTTCATAAATAAATAAATGCATACCCACATAAATATATCCAGATAACAAAATGCGCCAAATTTGCCGGCAGATTGACAGATTTCAACAAAGGTTGTCAGCAAATTGGCATCCGTTATTTCCGCAATAGGCTTACGATTTGCTAGCAGATCCTGTTTACAGATTCTGACAGCAGATTGATGACAAAAATCGAGCAGGATCTGATAACCTGACTTGACAATGGCATCAGACTGTCGGCAGAAACCGAGCAGATCCTGCTTAGTTTTCGCCGTCAATCTGGATTTGCTCGATTTTTGGTACCAATTTAATAACTTATTCGGTAGTTATAACTTTGTACCAAATTTGTAGTGTTTTTGTTGACAGCAGCTGATATTAGACTCTTGGAATTATCTGCTTTCGGCAGACTTGGCTATCTGGGTAGACACGCTCGTTTTCAGATCGAATATGAGAATACAAGGGCTAGCCGATTTCTTGGAATCGACATACGACGGTAACAAAGGATAATGCCACGCCGGTATTTGCGTTGTGACGTGTTATGTCCAGTTGCGACGCATTTTTGACCTGGTGACGTAATATTATTTCTTGGTCTTTGTCCGTCCGGAAATGATTCCGGACGGGTATATAAGGGCGTCTCGCCCAGGCAGCCTATTTATTCTTCTCATTCGATCGGTATCAGTTCGAGAGTTTAGACGTGTCGAGAGTAAAATTCACAGTCAATTTAGACGCATCGAGAGTTACATCTCTCACCGACTCAGGGCATCTGACGACCTACGGTGACGTCGAATACGACGCTAAAAGAGTTACATACGGTGATTAATTTGTTACCGAACATTGTGTAATTACTACTGAAATAAATGAAACCATGGTGTGTGAGAGCAATACGTGTCGCACATCATTTCTACATAACAAGATAAAAAAGTGTCTTTTTGCCCCCCCCCTCCCCCAAAGCGAGAGATTAATCGTTAAAGTTAATGGCTTGATAGAGTAATATACTCCGAAAGATATTTCTTAAAATTAACTGATTAATAATATCTTCAGTACATAAAACGCATAGGAAAATGATTTGTAGTACCAATTATTAATTAAATAATTTTAAGCAAAACACAAGTTGCTTCAAAATGTTTTTCTTTATACATGTGAGATTACTCTCGAATTATTATCATTCATTTCTTTTGGGATGACTGTATTCTCTATATTGGTAATTGTTTGTAATAATTAATATAGTTTAATCGCTATCATGTCTTTTCAACAAAAGCTACTAGTCCTCATTTCATTCGATATATCTTTCTTTTACTCTTGAAACTTTCTAACAGTAAAAAGCATATTGAAATAGCATAGTTGATGACCTATGAAACTATAACGAAACGGTCAAACGATAATAATTTTTTCAAGATGTTTTCTTATAACTCAGCATACATACGGCATATAAATACAAGTTTGCGTCGTTCGTAAATATTATATGTGAGGAGATGATCATTTTGTCAGTTTTATAGATATAAACGCGCATAATCGTTGCATAAGTAATCATCAAAATGGTAATCGTCAAAATTCTGTTGACAGTAATTCTATTACTTGTCATTCCTCCAAGCCAAGGCATTCCTCTTGAAGATAATGAAACAGTGGACGACTCCGAAGAAACTCAATTTCGCCTACCAAAGTATGTCGTACCCATCCATTATGATGTAAAATTTATACTTCATATTGATGAGAGTAATTTCACTAATGGCGAAGCACACATCGATATCGAAGTGCGCGAACCGACGAACGCTATCGCTTTGCACGCTGTACAACTCACAGTAGAAGAATCGCTGACAAAGATAACTCGCAAAGGCGTAGACGACGAGAATTCTAAATCGGAGTACGTCCCAAAGCAGCATGAATATAACGAGCAAACACAAATTTTGACTCTAGAATTTGAAGAAATGCTGGATATTGGAACTTACACGTTGCATATTAATTTTATAGGCGTGATACGCCCGCATACGGAACCACATGGATTTTACAGAAGTTTCTACACTAACAACGAAGGGATCAAGATGTAAGTACTTACTCGGTAATTATTTAGAATAGGGGAGCCACCTCCAACGACCTTGACCTTGACATACATTGTAAAGGTCATCCTCCTAAGTGGCCTGCAAGAAGATTTAACCGTTCACTATTCAATTAACGTCTTACTGAAGAGTTATTAACATAAAGATATATGTTAATACCCCACCATTCTTTCTGTTTTCAGGCCACAACTAGATCCATATAATTGTACAATTTCACGTAGGTTCTCAAATTTCTACGCGAAGCGACGTCCATCCCATCCTCTTTCCTGCTTTTGGAACGAAACTAAGTTATATATTTCCATTGTAAACATAGACTCAAATTGTAAACAATAACCTGAGCATAACCATTCAATTGTAGAGTGTAAGTCGACGTGAACAGTTCTTTTCAAATTTATACAATACGTTGTATCACGAATTTCTTCACTCAACGTATAATAACGTTAAATTAATAAAATATTTGTCTGAGGAAGAAGTTATTCGTGAAAAATTTAAATGTCCACGATGCGATATAATCGTACATTTGAGGATACAGTAATCTCTCGTAATTCACTCCAATGGATATTATAAACAAGTTCATAGTAAAAAACGAATGCGAAAAACGTGCAATTATAAAATTAGTGCTTTATTTGGAACATGGTTTTGACGAGTTAAATTAGATTTATCAAAAATATGTCGATTGATTTGCTATTTTATGTTGTTAAACTCTCCACGTCAATTATTTTTGCAAATAGAATTATCTGTATCGTCCGTTACAGTTGTTGATTGGATCAGTTTTTGTCACGAGATAATTTTTATACATTTTATTATAACATTTTATATTTACTTTAAAATTTTTTGTTCGGATTTTGATGAAAATGCACGTAATCGAAATATTTTTGTGTAAAACAAGGTTGGGTCAAGTTTCTTCGTTTAGAAGTGGCCCCCGTCGGGACTGCGTCTCTCTTATACCACACGTTTTCTGTGGAATTATTATACAATTTTATATAGGTTTCTAATTTATCATACTAAAAATCGTGCTTCATGGCCACGCGTGCATGTTTCCTATCTATTAAACCTTCGCTTAACTTCTCATACTAAATATATGATGAGTTTACAATATGTATACTAAAAATAACAGATACTGAAAAGATTAGCAAAGCCCCTACGCAAGATATGCTGGTATTTCATTAAAGCTTCCCCTTACTAAATATATGATGAGTTTAGATTTAATGGAATTCCACAATACCTTGCGTGGGGGCCTCGCTAATCTTTCTGTTATTTGTTATTTTTAAAATATTGTAGACTCATCATATGTTTAGTAAGGCGAAGATTTAATGGAATACCACCATGCCTTGCGTAGGAGCCTGACTTCTTTTAGTCTCAACTAGTTTTAGTATATTTTAGACTCAACTGTTTAGTAAGGCATAGATTTAGTTTTTTTATCTATTTTATTTAAAATTAAAAATTAATCTGCTGAAATTGAATACGTTCTGTGAAATATACTGGTAAAATCTAATAATAATAAAATTTAAAAAATTCTATTCTATTTAATAAACTTTTTAATAAAGAGCAAGTGACAGCTAAAACTTCTTGAAGATTACTTAGGAGGATAATCTTGACAGCATATGTGAAGGTCAACATTATCGGAGGTGGCTATCCTATACTAAATATTTATCATTTTAAAATATTTAACATTATGACTGTACTATTAGCATATATAAAGGAAAAAAGAACTTAAAATTTACATATTGTTTTTGCTACAACAACGACATAACTCAAAATTTTGTTATTTTTTAGTTTGGAAAGCTTGGAAAAGAATGATGAGAATTCGATATACTGAATGAAGAGCTAATACATAGATAATTTTATTTCTTTACAATCAGATATTAACATCAAAATCGCATTTAAAAATAAAATTACAAAATTTTAGTAATTTTAAACATTCAAACTTATTTTGTTGAAAACTTTGTTTTTTGAGTTATGTCATTGTTACAGCAAATGAGCGATATATAGAAATATTAAACAAAAGAATTAACGGAATACTATAAACAAATGTAATCACTTTATGTAATTATCTTTCCTCTAAATATTCAATTACGAGGAGACTTTGCTGTCTCGCGATAATTATATAATAATTTAGGCACCACTACAGAAATCTTATATTCATAACTTGAAGCAAACTATAATGAATTTACAGATGGTTAGCAGCAACACATTTTCAACCAACCAATGCGCGACAAGCGTTTCCGTGTTGGGATGAACCTGCCATAAAAGCGACCTTCAAATTTTCCATTAAGCATTATCCTAATTATACAGCATTATCGAATATGCCATCCACGCGATCGGAAATCGATGCAACCGACGGAAACTTATGGACGTACTTCGAAACAACCCCTATTATGTCCACCAACTTATTAGGATTTGTGATCGCTGATTATGATTACATCTCAAATTTAGATGGGACCATCAAAATATGGAGCCCAAAACATCTTCTTTCTAATGTCACACATTCTCTCGATATTATCGAGAAAGCAACACAGGAGTTGGAAAAATTCACCAATAGAACCGTTTCTGTGCCGAAAATGGATCATGTTAGCATTCCACATTATTCAAGTAGAGCCACTGAACACTGGGGCATGATTGTTTATGTGTGAGTACATAAATATAATTTTCACTAAAAAAATAATTTCTAATTCTTAATTATAATAACAAATGTTTATACAAAATCTATCTAGCTATCAAAACTATCGCACAGGTAAATCTTGCAAAAATATTGCATTATTTCAAATTAGTCTAACTCCGTCAAAAATGATCGTATCCTAAAATTTTTTTTTGTTTTGAAGCTTAATGTCTCTATACTTTAAAAAGCACTTAGGACATTTAAAATTTATTTTTCTCCCTTCGAGCCATCTCTTCAAAAGTGTTGCTATTGTGGTTAGCGACTGGAAGTAAATAAACATACACACACACACTCTCTCTGTCCCTCTGCCCCTCTCTCTCTTTCTCTCTCCCTCTCTCTCTCTCTCTCACTCTCTCTCTCTCTCTCTAAATTGAACTTTTATGATTATTAAAATAAATACTTTAATTATATGATCGATAATAAAAAAATATTTAATTAAAAGAAGAAAAAATTGAAGATGAATAATATCTACATAATATATCATAAAATATTTTTAATAATTGTTTAATGATAGTTAAAATTATATATATATACATATATATATAATATAATAACTTTTAAAATATATTAAGTTTTTTTAATTGTATGTGAAAATGTTAAGACAAGGGATCCTTTATCACAACAAAAATTCAATTAACGATAAAATATGGGATATTTTCACAATCACTCATGAATTAGCACATCAGTGGTTCGGAAATTTGGTTAGCCCAATTTGGTGGAAGTATCTTTGGTTGAGCGAAGGTATATCGACTTATCTGAAATTCTTCATTACTGACAAGGTACCAGCAGATTGTATAATTAAGACATATATACATTTATTTTTTCAATAATGTTGATTTTCTCAGTTTCTTAAAGAAAAGCGAATAATGGATTTTACCGTTGTGCATCAACAAGAAATTATGTTAGAAAGAGATTCTCTTGCCTCCGTTCCGATTCACATAAACATTACTAGTCACCTAAATGTTCGTAGTGCGTATTCTAGCAACACGTACTCAAAAGGTAAGAAATTTGAATACATTGATTATAACATATTACATTAGTACTGAAGTATAATAATATTTATAAAATTGTTATAATAATGTTCTGACAAATAGAAGGTCTTATTGTATAACTTAAATCCAATGCAACATATAAAAAGATTTATTTTTCCATTAAGACTATTAAAAAAATAAGAAGACAATAAATTAATTAAATCTTCAGATACATGCAATATTTGTGCAATATGACAATTTATTTATTTCAAGTAATCTATTCAGCATATTCGTCATCATGATAGTCATCCATATTCGCCAATGAATTTTCCATTTATGTCTTGCTGCAGTATCACGTCGGTCACCGGTGACCGTCAACTGATAAATGTGTGTTGACATATTTAAAATATCAATCATTTGTTGCAATTATTTATTTAGAAAAAACAACAAAATTTTCTTTTTAATTTAAATACCTGTAAACGAAAAAAACGTAAAATACACTTGTATATGTTAAATGTCAAATATTTAGAATTAAATTATAATAAGTTTTAATTTAGACTAAAAATATAAACTAATACAAGTACTATTTTACTTTTATATACTATGTATATATTGGTTTATTTAAAAAAAATTTATAAATCGTCTTTTCCTTCTAGCTGCTCTTCTAATGCGAATGGCATCACATTTTTTGAGAGAAGATGTGTTTCGAAACGGTTTGCGACGATATCTTCAAGAATAGTTAGTAACAAGAAATTTTTGAGACATTCATTATTTTATTACAACCTTTTTTACATGAAAAAAATAAATTTTCATTGAATTAAATATTAAAAATATTAACAACTTTTAAATATACACAAATCATGTTATTAATTTCTAGTGAATATAGCAGCGCTACACCCGATAATTTATGGAAAGCGTTACAAGACGCCCTCGATGAGTCAGATGTACCGCATGATGATTTCAATGTAAAAGAAGTAATGGATACTTGGTTCGAACAGGCAGGATATCCTCT
>VBVQ01003987.1:0-16455 GCA_011636635.1 Tetramorium simillimum
GAAGGAGGAGGGGAGAAGAGGGAAGGGAAAAAACGGTGAAAGCAAGAAGGGACCGAGGTGATCAAGGGACGGAGGTGAAAATGGAGGAGGGAGGGATTATGAACTAAGGATTAGACGAGGAAGAGAGAGAGAGAGAGAGAAGCGTGCAGCCGAGACCCGACGTGAAAAAAACGTACCCGCTAAGCCCAGAAAACGTTCGGTTTCGTGTCGTTCTTTCCCTCGCGCTGACCCCTCTGCCACGAGTCTGACATATACAATTTGCTCGCCGGCGCACGGTTCCCCCATCCCCGAGCCCTTCGCCCGCCCTACCCCGCGGCACGCGCCGCCGTAGGGAACGGGGGTCTCATTCGCTCGCCGGGCGGCTTCGCCACCGAGGAGGGGAAGGCGAGACCCCTCCCATTCCCGACACCCTTCTAAATTTTCGCCCGTTACTCCCCTGCCGCCCCGCGCGCGCGCGCGCCCTGTCAAGTGAATGCTCGACACGCGAAAATAGCTACATTCTACGAGAGCTTATTTGTTTTGGTCTAGCGGGGAAACGCGCGCCGCGCGACGCACGGCAGACAGTTCGCGACAGGCCGCGACTGCATCGCGTCCAATCGCGTCGAATACGGGGGTGGGGGGGGGTTTCGCTCCAAGCTGCGTTACTTCAGGTCGTTACGTCGGCTCCGCTGGTAACGCATACACGCGAAATGACATCCCGCCGCGGCGTATGTCTAGGCTCCCTCCGCTGCTCCGAGAAACTAACCTCCGTTCCTTTCCCTCGCACACACGCGCGCGCGCGTACGTACGCACGCACGCACGCCGATCCGCAGCTAGCCCTCGCGAGGAAGCCAGGGGCGACGAAAATAGCGTCGGAGACGGACGTCGCGAAACCTCATTCACCCACACACGCGACTAAAATAGGACCGACGCCGCGGTCCACGCGTAATTCCCGAATCGACCGGGGCGACGCCATGCCCGTGCGCGCCGATCCGCGGAATCGCCGCCGAGTCGGCACGGAGTCGGCGCGTCATGTAGAAGGGTGACGAATCGTGCATTCTTGCGAGAATGCTTGACTGTGATTGGTCTATTTTTTACGCCTTTCGTCTACGACTTAACTATGAGGCTGAAATCACATGTACGGAATAGAGCTGCGGAATAGAACATGCGTCAGAGCTATTCTGCAGATTTTCTATTGCAGGCTGATTTGGTTGCTTCTCTATGACGCATGTTCCGCAGCTCTATTCCGTACCATGTGATTTCAGCCTAATGGACTTAAACTTAACCTAACCTAATCTAATCTAACCTATATCTACGTAGCAAGTTCGTGTATAGTTACTGAAGTATAGGCATAATATTTCAGTGTGTATGGTATAGATGTATGAGTCTCCATATGGCAAGTTGGAGCTTATCATGCTGACACACAATTAAAATATTAATATAATATCATGATTAAATCAATTCTGTGATACAAAAAAGTTGAATCCTATTTTATGACATTCAATGTGGATGATTTATAAATAATTGTTATACTAGAATTATATATTATCTCATTAAATAATGAGAAAATTTATATTGTCTCATTAAATAATGTTATATTACATTGTGTTATTTACATTTTACTTGAATGTTAATTATACAATAATTTATGATTTGTTACGTGTTTACAAAATAGATGTGAAAAATTATTTCCATAACGTTTATGCTGTGTTCTTAACTAATAATGGAAGGCGATCTGGAGCAATTTCTTACTGATAGTTGGCATGATATTGCTGGTATCGTAAATGAATCTGCGGTCTATATAGATCATGCAGCGACAGAATGTCTTCATTGGTATACCGGTGGCCAGGTATATCCCTTCTTCAAGGCTGCCGGTGCAGTGTCAATTTATGAACAGGCCATGTACAACTTTCGTGTATGTGATTCATAAAAGCATGACCTTTGTCACTCAAATCTCATAATTGTAAAATTGTTAATTTATTATATAATTTGTTACAGTATGTCAAAGTGCACAACTGCAAGAAGGTAGTTATTATTTCTACTTCTACCAATCCAGCCTTTTATCAACGCACAGTTAAGATGATATTGGAGAAAAATACATTCGAGCATTGTACGATTATTACTGCTGCGCATTCAAGCGTGTTGAATTATGAAGATACAGTACCATTAGAGGATAGAGTAGATTATGCCAAATTAAAGAGAGATGTGAAAAGCTGGATGTATTCTAATCAGGAGTCGCAGGTATAGTTCATCTCATTTTTATTCATTTAATATACAAGTCTCTACAGACTTTAAATTGAATTCATTACATGTCATTAAAATTTTATTATTATATATTGATTTATAGGACTTCTCGGTAACAATATTATTTCGACCAGTTTTCATTAGCCTAATTGACAATGGTCTGTTTGTAACGCCACCTTTTAGTGATCTGTTATCACCCTTAAATGGTGCGTTAACAAAGAATTCCGAGAATGCAGTTGATCATTTTGTAAGCTTATTTAACAGTTTATTGACATACTTGAATTTGAGAGAAGACATTTACTCAATGGGAAAGTTTAGCGAATATGTTGCTGAAAAATTAGAAATGTTACCAATGGCGGTCGACCGTAGAAATGTAAGTGTTTTGTTCATGAGAAATAAGTCTAATAATTAATTAAAGGGAAGTAATAAAAGTATTAAATAATATTGAAAATTTTTACTTTATAATATTTTATCTTATATGTTAGAGTGTAATTGGTGCTAAAGGAAAGGGAGTATCTGTGATCTTTGTCGATAGAACATTAGATCTTTGTTCTTCTACTAGTAATAATACTGAATCATTACTAGCCAGGATATTGTGCACTTTGCCTCATTTACCTCATCATTGCAACGACGTTGCAATAAATATGTATCCTCTCTTTTGCGGTTCACAGGTACAGTAGCTCGTAATATGATATACATTATATGTAAATGTTATATTATTTGAAAATTTCATAAAAATTTATTTATGTTTTAAGAAATTTGTTGATGTACCGGGATGTTTGGCAAGTAGCGACAAAACTCTAATGAATATATTAATTACGAAAACACAGAAAGAAATATTGGCTACTATGAACAAAATGCTCATCGATATACTTTCAACAGAAGAAAATTTAAAATTAAGAGAAAAACTAAAACCAAAACTATCAACAAGGATTTCCGCGCATAGTTTAAAGAAACTTGTAAATAAATTCAAAGACATCGATGATCTTCAAGTTATATCAGAGTCAAGCAAAAAGCTTCAAGTATGTATCCTAATAATGAAACATTGAAACTTAATGCATCTCTTTGATGGCCAAAATAATTTTAAATATTACATATAATTTTCTCATAACATATACAATTTAAAAAATTTTTTTCAATGTTTTATTGCAGGTGGTACTGGGAATTATACAAGCCCTAACATCAGAAGAAACGTCCCGATTAGAATTATTAATTAGTTTCGAGAAACTAGTTTTACAAAATATAGCTGTGAGTCGTGACTCTACGAGCGTGCTTGGACAAGTAATTATCATATTTAGTTTCTTGAACTTCTAATATCACTATTTTTTATAAGATTACACGCTTATTCTTTTGGATATTTTCAGTTAAGTAGTATAATAAAAAATCGCGAAAAACATGGGCTACATACAGATAGTATATTGGCATTTTTGGTGCATATTTATGCATTAGCTGGAACTGAAATACAGTTCTCTCTTCAACAAGAGCAGCAGCTGAAAGAAGCAATCGCTGATGCAATACTTGAAGATGTTACAAAATTAAAAGGAAATACAATAAAGACGTCAATGTATCAACAATCTTTATCACTTTTCGGTTAGTATAGTATGGAAAATATGCTACAGAATACAGAAACAGATTAAACAAATAAGATTATTATCTGAAAAAAATTTTGATATTACAAACAAAAAACAAAAGTCAAGGAATAATGATTGAAATAATAAAAAAAGTAATATCTATTTGTAATATTAATTGTATCTTTAATTTAAAATTATAAAATTGTTTTTTGAATATATTAATCTTTTATTTAAGATATATAAGTATACTCGAAAAATATTGTTACATTGATAATAATTTTATCAAAAATATAAATTATATTACGCTGTATTATCTTATCTATACAAATTTAACATAAAAAAATGTAGTTTATCACGATTGATAATATCTGATCTAACTGAATAATTAAATAAGATTAATAATGGGTGTATAATACAACTACAACTTCATACTGACATATATCTAAATTAGGTGTTACAGATGCTGAGAATATAAAGGAGACGTCTACAAAAATGGCAGAACACATTGTGAACATCTTACATGAAATAGCACAGCAACGAGCGTCTCTACATAATTATATGTAAGTATATAACTATATACATGTATACATAATTATTACAGAATGTTTTTGTGTCTGTATACATATATTATTTTTAATATGTAGTGACTTCAGAAAGACACTAATCAGCTCATTTGGAAATCAAATGCATTCACTGTTTCTTATCACTATGTTCTTATATTTCATTTTTCTCATTTGTTCATATATGAATAGAAAAGATACAGTACCTTTTTTATATTTGTTATAGTTCCTTGATATCCAAATCGAGTTCTCAAGAGATTGTTCGTCGTGTCAGCATTTTACAACAATTATTAACAGATATATTGCATCCAGATAGATTTGAACTTCCTGATTTACACCAGAGATCACCCTCATTTATTTCTGCTGGATTCAAGTAAGTTTAAGGCTATATTACATCATACCATGCTTTAAATAGATATTTTTTCAATTTTTCTAAAAAAATTCTGAAGGAAATCTAGTTTATTATGATATTTATGCTTTGACAGCTTATTCTCCAAAGGAAGAATAAAACACCATCCATGCGACAACAATTGGATTATCATTTATGTCATTGGAGGTGTAACACCGGAAGAAATAAGAGAGACTAAAGAAATTATATCGTCATTTAATTCAAATTGCCAAGTAACAATAGCAGGTTCGAGACTGTTAAATCCAATAGATATAGTGGACAAGGTTCTTCTTTCATCGATCGATTATTGAAGCGCTTCGCTTTTAATTACGCCTATCACAGAATCCACTTTATACCAGCATCAGATATTGTATAAGGAATCCGTTTTACACTATCAGTGGATTGTAAATGACACATAAACTCGTGAACTGTGGTACTTTTGCTAAACTGCAGCCTGTAATTTACCCCTGTCCCCTCTGACCGACCGGCGCATTTCATGTGCGATTCGTGTTTGGGCACTGGACCGTCCCATCTTGTGTAAGCTGTCACAGTGTGAAATTGACGCGTTTGAGCCCAGATGATTTTCAGCAAGTCTCTCGCATAACAATCCATAGTAAGTATACCCCTGTCCTTCCTCGCCTGCCAATAATACGCCAATATATTGTCGATAGCTAGCAGAGCGATCCTCTCGTTACCGAGAAACTCTTCTTCGAGCGTGTGGAGAATCAGCTGGAGCTGATCGTTGTTGCAGCAGCTGATCACCGTCAAGTTCTCCAGGGACTTGTTTACGATGTAGTCCACCGTTTCGGCCGGTGGTTGCGCCGCGGCTACCTCACACGCGCCGCGTACTGTGGAAGCCATCAGTTCAGCTATCTTGCTCATCGGCACATGACCGAGCGTGTCGATCAAGATCGCGCAGGCATCGCACCCGTTGATCCTGATCCCCTTGTACTGCGCCGGCAGGATACACTTCGCTATGAATTGGCATAGTAAGAGAGTCTTCCCGGTGGACGAGGCGCCGACGATCTCTATGGTGCTCCGGTTGTCGATGTCGGCCGAGAATAGAACGTCGTCGAGGTTAATCGTACGCGGCTTCTCGCTGAATCTCGACAGCAGCTCTAGCCCGCCCTCGGAATGGAATTCCATAGTTTTAATGATTTATAGAAACATACGTCTGTTACTTTCCTACTGTCACTACAACATTTCAAGTATGATTTAAGTAATGAGCATTGGTCCACTTGAACATTGTTTATTATTTGAAGAATTCGAGCAGAGCCCGCCAGATTCTCTCCGTGGCAGCCATTTTGTTTCAGCGACGTCACGGAAGAGCGATACTCGATATTCTATCGATACTCTATCGCGTATTTCAATTTCTTAATTTTTTTATTTCTCATGTCGCAAATTCTTACGTATATCAAGTAAATTAATACAATTAAAATATTTTTGGATTATTTCTGATAAAATTAATTTATTAGTAAAATATTGCGCATTATATTAAAAAGTTATCGTAATTGCTTCAATTGGATCGAAAATCGCAATCGATCTCCTTTCAATTCGATTTCGAATCATAGAATTGAAGCATTGAAATTACATATGCGATAATAATAAAATTCTTGCACTATTTGAACAAATGGTTTATAAATGTAAACTATAACAATTTTATAAAAATCTTACAAGATAGAATACAGATATTTTACAGCAAGTAATATTTCTTACTTATGAGAAGCAAGTTGTCATATTTGACGTTTCCTTAAGTTACCTAGTTTCATGTCTTATATAAGTTTGGTTTATAAATGTAAACTATAACAATTTTATAAAAATCTTACAAGATAGAATACAGATATTTTACAGCAAGTAATATTTCTTATTTATGAGAAGCAAGTTGTCATATTTGACGTTTCCTTAAGTTACCTAGTTTCATGTCTTATATAAGTTCATGATAAAGAAGAATGCTGTGAAATTATTATTTTTTATCATGAACTTATGTAAACTAAGCATTTATTCAAATAAGGCAAGAATTTTATTATTAGAATATTATTATCGCATATGTAATTTCAATTCTGTTATTTGAAAAAAGGGCCTTTTTTTACCTTTATTTATGTGTATTGTTATCGGGCCTGAGCGCGCGAAATTTTGCCACTACAATTAAAACTTACAATTAATAATTACAATTAATAAATCAAAATTCTTCTGAACCCAGGTAGCACATGATGGTTTATATACGTTTCATATACATTTCCTAAACGTATTTAAAATATTAGAAACGTTTAGGAAACGTATAAAAAACCAACACGTGCTACTAGGGAATTAAATAAATAAAATTAATCAAATAAGGAATATTATCTATCTTATCCATCTTATCTAGAGACAAACTAAAAATTTAATTCGGGGCATTTTCAATAGTCTTTTCAGCAAAAATCAAAACATTGCAGAATTAAACAGCTTTTTGTGTGGAAAAGCTAAATCGGAAATGTATTACTTTCGCCCTTAATTTTATAAGTAATCAAAGTAATCAACAAAAATATTCAAGAGATTAAAAAATCTCACAAGAATCTAATTAAACAGATACATTTTTTAAACAACAGTTTCAATATTACATATACCTCGAGAATAATCTTGATTTATAAAATCAACATTATACACAATCTCTTTTGTTTTTCAAAATTAATGGGAAAAAAATCATTCTCCGGTGTGAAATAAAGTGACAGGAATATGACGGCTGATCAGAGTCGGAAATTAAAGTGAAGACACTTTTAATGTTAACCTAATCAATAATTACCTCTATATCAGCGATAACAAAAAATTGCGCAATTACGATAACATCGAGCGCTTTTTACAGCTCGGTTTTGTACAGCTTCTTCCGAAATTTGTAAAAATCAAGCGGCAGTAAGTCTTGATGAGGGAAAATCGGAAGGCGAGATCTGCGGATCTAAGCCGCGTGCGATCGTCTTCGCCCCTCCACGAGGCGGCCGCTCCGTTCCTCATCCGCTCCGCTCGCCCGTTCGGGCCGCGTGCTCGCTCGCTACCTACGTATATATCGCTAACCGCAAGAGCGCGAAGCTCTCCCAGTTGAGGCAAAGTGCGAAGACCGGTACGGCCGCGCGCGCCACGTTTCCCGCTATCTCCGCGTATCAGTCCGCGTGAGCTGCTCGGCGCGTGAAGGTTGACAAGACCGACCAGCCTAGGTCAGGCTCGAGCCTACCTGCCTACCGATCAACCGATCAAAGAGCAGTCGACAGCATTCGGCCGTGATGAGCGTGCGCGGCAAGCAAGTGCAAAATGGTACCTACGAGTTTGATTACATGCGAGTACCTGATACCAGAACGCGCTGGGAGATATTTCGCGATGGCATCTACAACCAGCAGGAAGGAACGTACTGCGGTCATCCTCCGAAAAAATGGGGTAAGTCTTCCTCCCGAGTGTTTTTCGTACATTTCGAACGCTCTCGCACCGAACAGCTGAGGAACGGCGATTGGTACCAGTCACGATTCGCTGTGTAAAAAGGAACTTGAATATTCCACGTGATTGCTTGAAAAAGAAATGATGTGTTCCAGATATCGCGGTTATAATGGTGCTAATATTAGAATTTCGTGAAAAAGTTGTGAGGTATTTCTCTGAAAGATTTCTTAATCAACGTTACAGTTCTTTTTTAATCGTATCTCTCAAACGGTACCAAATCGCCCCGAAAGAAACTAATGTTATAAAAGACAGAAAATTTTAATTATATGTACTATATGTACTATTTTTAGAAGCTGTTCAAAAATTGAAAGCTAGATTTGAAGAATATTAAAATAAGCGTGTTGAGAACAAGTGTGAGAAGTAAAGTATTTAAAGGTAAAACAACTGCTTCCGTTTCTCTCAGATATGTATATATTTTATTTTAAATTCAAAGTTGACGTTATTAAATTTCGTTTTACGCGGATATAAATTATAATGATTTCATATGTAGAATTAAAAATGTTTTTACCCAATAATTTATGTAATTTGATTGATATTTATTCTCTGACATTCTAATGTCAAGATTTGAGAACGTCTAGGTTTTTTCTTCGACGAATTTGGGAGAGCGTGCATTTAATATTAGTAAAAAAAAGTTCAGTCGATTAACATTGATTTAAATTTAAAAGTGGAATGCTAATCCATTATTTAACATTGAAATTGAATAGACATTATAGGAAGACAAGTTTCATTTCTGGGAATATGAAATATTCCTTGTAGGAAAAAAAAATTTTAATTACACGGAAGATAGCAATTGTATATTGTGTTATTGCTGGCATTAAATTAAAAGAGTTGTCGGTTTTTCATTGCGCAGAAAATCTTACCACGTCAAATTTTACGATCGATATTTCTTCTCAAAGAACTACGGTAAGTCAATCAAGATTGTAACGGTACTTTCTGCAGCATAATGTCAAGACAAGTTCGTGTGATTATCTTCAGATCGAATGAAATAGTTTAATCTCATTGTCTTCCAATGTGGATTATCGTTGTACAGAATTTTTGCTTTTTTCATATTCTATTTTATTCTATTAAGCATGTATGTATATTAGCAATTTTGTTTCTTAAATTGTTTGCGAAACATTTACAATATTTTATGTTTACAATGCGTATAATTAAATATATACACATATCTATGTTTACACATAAGTAATTTATGAACTATGTTCCATTATTGCTACGCTATTGAATTTTATTTCCTAATTACATCAAAACAAAGAGCGAAGGGAATGTGAGATAGGAATCATATTTCCGTAATTAGCATTAAATGTATGTAGGATGAAAATATACGGTGAAAATTCTTAATTATGAGTTATTCTAACAAAAAAACATACAATTTCTCATATCGTCCTATATACATATACAATTCTTAATTCGTAATTTATCATGTACATATACATATGAAAGTATCTATTTATATTTCTTGATATTACAAATGTTGAAATATTTTTCCAAATTTTTACTTTTATCTTTAACATTTAAATAATATACTAAAATGATCAAGAAAATCGGAAAAGTAATTTAACCCCTTCGCAGTCGGACGAAAAATAACTTTTCGTGCCAAAAGTGAAAAATCTGATTTCAGATTCGAATTCAGCGATTCCAAAAACATATAAATACCAAAACACAATCAAATCGTACTAGTATAAATATATTTTTTTCAAGATACGCATATATGCGTCATAGAGCAAAAGTGGCACGACTTTTTTTGCGCATATATGCGTCATTGACTGCGAAGGGGTTAATATTTTCATTGCGTATTTGTTTCTGTATAATGAATTCAACATTTAAAAAACTTATGAAAAATTATGGCTATTTTTCATGATTATGTGAATTTCTCATTAAATTCTTAAATTATTAATATTACGAATCGTTTTTTTTTTTCATATAAATTTTTGATAAGTCTGACATTTCTGCTCGAGAGTAATTTAAGAACGAAGAGATTAAATGCCAACATCATAAGTAGTAAATGGATTAACATATCGTTGCGTTATCGTTATCGAGAAATGTCATTTTAAACAAAGAGAAAAAATCTGTTATCAAAGAAAAAAAGAATGTATTATCTTGACGCATAGAGAAAAATCTTGTATCAATCTTATATAAGACTTCGACATTAAAAATGACTTTTTGATAATTAATCATTAATCATTCAATAAACATCATCAATTATTAATTAATTTCATCAATTGGTTGATTTAATTTTGTTTGCGCACATTGGTCTTTTATTTGATTTATATAACGAATTAAAGAGTCATCAAAAATGAAACGCGCCCAACGTTGACGCGCGTATATGCGTACGTACATACGTGTTGAGAAGATGACTCTTACGTAGACTTCTTGGCGGCTGCTTAGAAGCGGCCGACCCTGAGCCTCGCGTTTTGGCAGCGGCTGGCGCGAGAGAGCACCGGAAATAAGTATCGGTGATGGTAGCACATAGCGAACGACGAAGGGGGCATTTGGCCGTCTCGACGCGCCGCCTTTCATCCAAATCTCAAGATGTGAATTGTATCAATCGCGCTCTGAATAGAATGCGTATTGGTACTTGACAAATTGATGCTCGTACGTCAAGAAACGGTTCTCCTTTTTCCTTTACACGGTGCAAAATTTTTTCCTGACGTCAAAAGCACAAGTTTCAAGATTTAGCGAATATTTGAGAAGCCGTGACTGTTAATTTTATTTTATCCTAATAATATTTGTTTTGTCAACGAAGTTATCGATTTTTATTTTTCTTTTTTAACGCTACACCGTTACATTTCATAGAATGTCACGCAATGCATTTAGAATTTATATCGATCGCGATTTTATGTTCCACCGTCTTCTTGATACCCCCAGAAAACTTCATTGCATTTCGCAAGACAGCTGCTCTTATTAGAGATATAACTTACGACGTGGAAGGATTTGTGAAAGTCCTGTTTGACTCGCGAGGAACTCGTCACGGTCTTTTGTATCTTTATAATGTCTTCGAGTCCTTCATCTTTACAATGTCTAACAATAAGTCTTCCTCCCGGTGGCAATGTAAATTTGAATTGACCAGAAAACAAGCGAGCACTATAAGAAATTCCTAAATTGGAATATCTGTTTAAAAAAAAAACTTCTACATCAAGACATAGAATTTGATTAATAAACAGGATTGCATATTAGATATAAATACAGATATAAATTAGATATAAATTGAAAAAATTAATTAGTTGCGTATGATTTTTTTTATATCGATACAAATAATAAATAGTTGTAAAATGGTGAAAACGTTGAAAAATATGGAAAAGATGTAAAGCTGCATTAATGTGTCCTCGTTAGGGCGACGTTTCAAATGCGAAAATGTTATTGCGAGCATGCCAACTGCTAAAAATAATGTATCCAAAGGCGTCCAGGTGCTTCTGAGTAAATTGCTTTCGAAGATACGCTAATGACTTAGATCATTCTTCCAGAAAACATTTGTAAATATATGAAAAAATTCAACATAGTCTTCAACAATAAAGTCTTTCGAAGAATATCAATCTTGTGATATCTCGCTTATTTTACAACTAAAAATCTTTATTTTAATCAAATGAATATTAGTTTATTAATTATAATTAATTACGTGAATATTATGAATACCTCCTCCGATTTTTACAATGACCTTTCAATCGTTTCGTCCAAAGGACATAATCGTCGGCATTGATTTCGCGTAAATTACAGCCTCGGAGATCTTTTGGCTTTCAAATAGTAACACCGATTCCAAACACGTCTTCTTTGCTAATGTTGCGCAATAGAATACAGTAGAGGTCGGTGAAACGCGATGCGCCTCAGAGAAACGTTGATCACAAACGTGTTTTGTATGTAAAACGAACGTGGAAAGATAGCTACAATTCGCTTGTTACATGCGTTTATTTACAATGATTTATTTTATCGTTTGTTTACAATTGTTGCACCGATATTACGATAAGAACGTTGATTAACGCGGCATGTGTACGTGCTTAGTTAGTTTCACATATAAAATCGGTTATGTTTTTTGATGAAACATTAATCTTCCTACAAACAATTTAAAACTGGTCAATGTTTCTTATTCTTCTTATCGATCTTATTTTTTTGTGTTTGTACATACATTGACGTTAATTACCATAAAATTTCAATAACACAGTCATATTCTTCAAAATTACGAGTCCTACAATTCCTAGATAATTTTATGCATTTAAACCGCTAATTTTTTTTAACGGCTTAAGACAAAGAACTCGATAATTAGTAAATTAGTCGTTATTTTAAAAAATTATTATTGTGTAAAATGTAATTATTATGTAGTTAAATTATTTAACAATATAAGATGAGTATAAGATGAACAATAAAATTCTATTTAAATATCTTTCCTTGAGATTACAATGTTTTTCCCAAAGGGGAAACTTTTCTGTCCAAATACTTAAATATTTTAACAAAAGCGAATAACATTTTATTTATCGAAATGATCGTTATTTAAAAAATGTAAGGTAAAGAGAAAAATTCTATTTAACTACATTTTCTTGAGATTTTACCGTTTCCCCGCAGAAAAATCTTTACACACAAAAGAATATTTCCGACAAAAAGCAGAAAATATTATATTCGTTTAAATGAAAGGCTACTTACATGATAATATATCAACAACTACGCTTTACAAGTTGCGTTACGCGATGGCGTGCGCCGTCAATGTCAACCGCCAGGGAAAATGTCGTTTTCCGACGATAAGATTCCTTGTGACAAGATAATTCAAACGTTATCACAAGCCTCGTCTCTCTTTTTCCTTCGTTAACTTGACGTCATCGCGCCAGTCTTTTCCTCGTGCACAGGAACCAGAAGTCGCGGGCGGCGTGTTCATGAGAGATACACGTGTTTTCTCATATTCGACTGAATACGTAACCGCGGCCGCATTATCGGCAGCCATGGCATCCCACGTTAGCTCTATTTACATGATTGGAATGTGCTTCTTTATACATGAGACACTTTTTATCACCTCTGACAGTCTGTGGATTGACTTGAGTCATCCGAGTCATCGATACGAGTGTACACACACAAACGTCGGGCACGCAGAAAAATACATTTTCCAGCTTTCTGGCTATCTGATTCGTTTGCCTTACGGATATACACGAAATGTGGATCAGCACGAGGTCGCCAGCGCGATGTCCAACAGATGTTTCGCGATGAACGAATCTTTTTTCAAGGAAACCCAAGGAAACGTACATCTAAACACTTTAATCTCCTAATAATTACAAAACTATTGATTAACATCTTGCAATACGATAAAAAAAAATAGGAATTATTGAATACGAAATAGATATTTCTTCTTCTTCCTTTTTTTTATAAATATTATATAAGTATGATATATCGGTTATTGTAATACATTTTTATTTATTAATGAAATGGTAATTTATACGGTGGTCTCCTAAGGTGCGGAAATATGGAGGAAAAAAATATCAGATGTGTGGAGGAAAAAGATACGATGTGTATTTTCTGAGAGCAAGGAAAGGAAACATGAGACAATTTGTGGAGGATTATGAAGTTACAAAGGATTGCTTTGATAACTTAGGAAACTAAATAAGAGTGATGAATTAGATAAAATAATAGAGAGAAAAAAAGTTAGGAAAGTTTTGGGAAAAAGATCATTGAGAAGAAAAGGAAAAACTTAGAAAAATAGAAATAATAAAATACTCTAAGTTGTGAAAGTGAAGTTGAAAAAAAAAGAATAAAATAAAAGTAAATAAGATAAATAAGTTATGTGTAATCTCAGAATAAATAAGAATATAGAACAAAAAGATATAATAGGGAGTATGGATTGTTGAGAAAAAGATATGGGAAGATAAGTGATTAAGAGCCGGTTTTCCCAACTTCTTGGTAAGCTAACTAATTATAGTTAAATTATACGTCTGAACTTTTCTAATTTGAAGATAAAAGAAAGATATATGATTTAATTATTAGTTAGCTTACCAAGAAGGTGGAAAAAACCTGCCCTTAGTATTGATGTAACCATTCCACTTCTTAGTTGTAAATCGAAGTGAATAAAATTGTATTCATTATATGCTTGCCTCACAAGTGGCAGTGGCTCGACGTACGTCAAATTATTATTTTATTATAATATAATATTTGATTTATAAGGATTTTAAAAAATTTGCCTGCCGCATGTGCCGTATGTGACGAGTCGTAAATTAACAGGCGCGTCGCTATGTCTCCTTACGTTACTTACAGTCACGTTGATATACTATATAAGTACATAATCCCGCTTGTAAATTTTTACGCTAGTCAAACCAATTCTCACGCGGCTTCGGTGTCGTTAAATTCTCGCGTGACCGAGGATCGGGTAGCATTTTTCAAAAAAAAAAAGGAAGTAGCATTTTGCTGAAACTTTACGCTGCAAAATTTCGACGTGACGCAAAACATTCGTAGTACATTTTAAATCACCCAAGAATCCCACGTAGGAAAATTTTAAAAAAATCTCGAAAAGTCCGCACTTGTGAATATTTCTCTACGAAAATTCTTATTCATACTTTGCCAGTGAGTGCAGAATAACAAGCAGAATGATGATACATTGTCGATTTTCAGCTACAAACTCTCTTATTGCTGCTAATCCGATTTTAATCTTTTTATAGATTTATAGTCTTCCAAACGCAATAAAACAACTGTGGAAGTTGTCGAATGTCTCCGCGAAACATTCATCTCCGTGACAGATAATAGAAGCATCTTAAGCTCGATCGAGTTTCCTCTTTCGTGTATTTCGTTTTTAATTACTGTAATAAGAAATAATGTTATTTGCTGAGCTTGGAAACACCGATATCTAGTTGATTTCTCAAGACGTACCGATATCGTACGATTTCCTGGTTCTTGCGAATCATCGTGACCGAAGGCACTACGTCGGCGCGGTAGATCAACAACCGGGTGACGATAAGCCATCACGTGCGGAGCGCATTATCGTGCCGCACTATGTAAATCCCGTCTATAGCTTTCGGCCTTATCTCACAGCCTCGGAACGTACTGTTCCGAAATATGTTTTGTCGATTCTGCAGTCGCGATCTGACGATTATTACTTTCGATCCGCCAAACGGGAGCTCCGAAGCCAGACAGCGCAGACACGCCTAACATTGTGGTTCTATCGCTATCGTGGTTCTAGCATGTCAGTATAGTGATGAATAGACGGCCTATATTTTTATCGCGCGTCTTAAACCGGTCCGTTTTATGGAACGTTTTCGTTGGACAAAAACGAAGGAATTATCAGACAGAGAAAGCATAGTTGGCTTTCAAAATATATAAACGCTATCGTTTAAAACTTTTTAATGCTTTAAAACTCTTCTTCCTCCATTGTTGTTTAAAAATCATTAATTTTTATTTACAATTTTTTATTTTTATTTATAATTAAGTGATTCTTACAACTCATAGTTCTATTTAAAAACCATTTTATGTAAGATATTTTTAAAGTAAAATCGTTCAAAAGTAAAAAACTGATGTGGAATACATGTTCAGTTTTCTTGCTAAAAAAAAAACAGCTGAGACATTAAAATTGTATATGTATAATGGAATATGGAATTACATTATAACAAATTATCGTTCTAGTATTTGCATATTATTATCACTCTAATGTTTCGCGCTGCGCGATTGTTCGTAATGCGGATGAAAATAATGACGCGATGAAAAAATTATCAGGAACGATTCGAGAAATCTAAGCTAAAGTGGTTAACGTCGGCACCTCGTGGGAGATATGATAAGGGAATAGCTCGATAAATGCTTGCTTGGAATCGCCTCAGTTTCAGAGACACAATAACAGACACCGTGCACATTTTGATTAAACGTCGATATTAGGAGCATTCCTTTCTCATTCAGATATTACAAAATAACTTTTATATAATGATTTTTATGATCTTGGTAATAATTATTTATTAATTATTATTAGAACAATAATAATTATTAAACATTTAAATTATGATTAAGTTTTTCATTTTTCCTAAATATTGTTTTTAAGATATATATATTTTTACATAATATTTTACATTTATATTACTATCTAGAAATCTGGATCGAAACAAAATTTTGATTCGACTTCAGTTACGGTTTAATAAAATATTTAATAATTGTTCCAATTCCAGTTGCTATTCTTTAACAAAAAACCCAAATTGTTTAAATTACGGTCTTTTCCTTACATTTTCTGAAATTCACTCAAAGAAATATCAATAAAATAATCTTCCTTGAAGTCATGAAAACGCATTAAATTTTTAAATTTGTTCTGTGT
>VBVQ01003988.1:0-16453 GCA_011636635.1 Tetramorium simillimum
TTTTTATTCTTTATTAATCTATAAATTCTGTAAAAATAAACTTTTTGCTAGATGAAACCGTTTCGATCATTAATAATCGTTTTTTGTACTATTATTTTCTTTCACTATTAATAATAAAACATAACGCGCGCGTTTCCAATTTCTTCAAAATTTTGTTTTTTAATTGCCAAATTGTAATAATTATAATTTTTATTGTACCATAAATTTATTGTCGAAAAATTATAGAATCAACAAAATTCCAAGATTATTTTTATTTTCTTTTGTTTAAGAAATATTAAAAAGAGAATTTTCTATGCTACTTTTTCTATAACGTTAAAAATATCTTTAAAATATTTGTCTAGGATCTTCTTCAGATATAAAATGATATGTAAAAATATCAATACCTGAACATGTACTTAAACCTGAACATTGTTATTATTTTGGATTGTAAATATCAATATTTAAACTTTTGACCGTAAATATACATACATATATATACATACATCTAATATGTTCTCTGGGAAAAAAAGTTAACCCATTTTGAGGCCCACGATTAGTAATTAAATTATTTGGTTATTTAACCCGGCGTAACTGAAAATTAAAAGTAGCTATTCTTTCTGCTTCAAAGATTTTTAAGTTACATTAATCAAGTCTTTCGACTAGCTCCGTAGCCAATCTAGTTACGCAAAGTCAATTTTCACTTAAGGGACACTAACCAAATAATTTGATTACTAATCATGGGCCCCAAAATGGGTTGTTTAACTGTTTTTTTTTTCCCAGAGTATATGTATTCTATATTGAAAGTTTAAATATTTGTATTTCTTAAAAATCGAAATAATAAGAATATTCAGGTTTAAATACATGTTCAAACATTAGTACTTTTACCTTAATATTTGTGTTTATTTCGTTTGACTACAACTTATACAGGAGTAATTAATTTCAGCCAAAATAAGCGTTGATATTTGAACGATATTAACGATACTTCCAATATAGTTTATTGCTTTTGATTCAATAAATCATTGCATTCATAGACTTACAAAAAAAGCCCGATTTATTTATTTTTAATCGAGTTTGAATTGTTTAAAGGAGAACTTGCATATACTTATTCCTTTTGCTGATATTGTGAAATATTTAACGAAGATATTTAAAGATGGTGATGTGATAAATGAATACGTGATCGACAGCTATAAATGGTTCGACAAATACCATTCGTTTTTATAATTTATTGCTATCCCAGGTAGAACAAGAAGTCACAATAATGTCAAAATGACATCATTGTGACTTTTTGTTCTACCTGGGATATTATATGTTATGTGTACGAGCTACATATATTATGTTTTTTGTTATTTCAAATTATAAGAATCATTTTACAAACAAAATTTATTTAAAAATTAAAATGTATATATGTACAACAGGTGATATTTATCTCATTCAGGATTTTATATAAAACTGAAAAAGAATATAGAAAAAATATCGTAAATTATAGAATTAATTAATGTCGAGTTACAACCACCGAGAACAAAAATGATAAAAACTTGTAACTATGTAACTTGATTTCAGGATTCCCCGTTGCGCTTCTTCATAGGTACACGCTGTACGGCAAAGACCCCATTCGTCAGCACTTATTTTTCATAGCGTGCGGTCTCTCAATTGGTTACTGGAATTACGGTAATTCACTTAAACAGTATCTCAATTCCCGGAGAATAACACACAAATGATATGCTGTTCACATATTCATAAAAATGATCAATGTAATAATAATTTTGCAGATTATAATATACTCCATTCATCAACGGCAGTATGCGCAACGTATTTGATTTTAACAATCCTCGGCAGCACGGGATTGTCCGTCATAGTAACGTTCCTCTTCAACATGATGTATCTACTTTATGGTAACGTACACAATGAAATTGAAAATTTATTCACTCTCAAAAAAACCTAGTCTACGCATATATTTACATACTTACCCTGCGACACTATCTATTTATTATTCTCGAGCTATCTGGCGCGATAATCAATGGAATTAAAAATAATGCGTTCACGGTTCTAGCAAATCATGTTTTATTTACAATTTAAATTCATGGTCTCTTCATTCTGGAAACTAAAAACAACGCAAAAAGTTGAACTGTAAAAATAACTGTCAATTATAACGATAATAAAAAATGATAATTATATGATAAGTCTCTTATCATTTCGTGCTTGATATTTGCAAATTTGAAAGTTTGTACTTTGTAAGTTTAAAAAGTTGAAAATCGATCATTTAAAATAGCGACTATTTTTAATATTTTTTTCTTCTACACTATAATAATTTTTATTATAATTTATTGGTTGCGTTCAGCAGAAAAAGCTGCTTTGCAACTGTTGTAAAATTCGTGAATTTCATTGGTATATGTATACTCTTAGATTTTATTAAGATCAAGAACATACGCCAATCATATTCACGATTTTTGCAACAGTTGCAAAGCAGCTTTTTCTCCTGAACACAACCATTATAAATATTTTTTAGTTTGGCAGTTATTTGTTTTTATTTCACGAAGTGTCATTGTTTTCTTTTGTCGATTATTTTGAGCTACAAAGCATTTAAACAAATTGTTGTTTGTTAAACATAAATTATTTTCCAATACAGGCTATTACACCACCAGTACCCAAGATTACGATATAAAATGGACAATGCCGCAGTGCGTGCTGACCCTTAGGTTAATAGGACTAGCATTTAATTTATGGGACGGTCAGAAACGTGACGTACGAAACGTTATTTTTTTCACAATTCTATTATCTCGCTTTATTTCGGCGCATGACGATCATGGTGTTGTAGGAGGAGCTCTCCGATAGTCAAAAACGCGTGGCACTGAAGGAGCGACCGTCGTTATTGGAAATTGCGGCGTATGCTTATTTTCCAGGCGCTTTCCTCATCGGGCCACAGTTCAGTATGCGACGATACTTGGACTATGTCAACGGTCTGCTTACAGATCGCGTACGTTAATAAATTGAAATAATGCTAATCTATCGAAATTTCAGGAATCGTTTAAGTTATTCAATTTGAAAAAATATACGACTGTCCATTTATAAACATGCTTTTATGATTTAGGATCCTCAAACTGGTGCCATCAAGCTGCCAGATTGCGTGTCAGCGGGATTGTTACGAGCTTTCGTTGGATTCATATATGTAGCTATATTCCAAATCGGTACACTTTACGTTTCTGATCAGTATCTCTTTGAACCATCATTCCAGAAGCTAAACTTGATAAAGAAGTGCTTGGTGATCGGCCTCTGGGGCCGCATCAATCTCTACAAATACGTCAGCGTCTGGCTAATCACGGAAGGAGTATGTAATCGTATTAACGTTATTCATTATTATTTGTAATGTGTGCTAGTTGTGTCGTTATAGTCTAATGTCGATTTTAGGTGTGCATCACTTTTGGTCTCACGCATAATGGAAAGGATTCCAAAGGCAATATTAAATGGGACGGTTGCGCAAACGTCAAACTGCGAACATTCGAAACTACCACGCAGTTCAATCACTACATTCTCTCATTCAACATAAACACCAATCACTGGTGTGCCGAGTACATTTATAAGAGGCTAAAGTTTCTGGGTTCAAAAATGTACAGTCAAGTAATAACACTGTTCTTCCTTGCTCTCTGGCACGGTTTTCACTCTGGATACTATCATAATTTCTTTATGGAATTTATCGTGATGTACTTTGAGCGAGATGTAAGTATACGGTTCATACAAACAGAGAACTTTTAAAGGTTTTTCGACACTTTGACCGCTGCTTACTCGTTCAATCATCATTTCCGCTCGCTTTCTCTTTTCTAGCTCGCACCAGTCTTACAGAACAGCGAGAAAGTGCAAACGCTCCTGAAAACACGATGGGAAGCACGCTTATTCGCCTGGATCATCCTGAAGCTTTATACTTTTGTTTTCATGGGGTACGCTCTTGTATCGTTCGTACTTCTCTCCTTCCCCCGATATAATCAAGTTTATGGTAGTTTGTATTATTGCGGACACGTGCTCTTCCTCTCTTACCCGTTGCTCGCGCCGTACATTAAACGATTGGTCGGTCAAAGACATGAACGTCAGCGATCACACCAAGAATAAGATGGCACAATCTCTTTTTCTGTTCCCTCGATACTGTTGAGACATTGCTCCTGTACTTGTTTTTTTTTTTCTTTCGCACCGTTTGTTGCGAATCGATATTTGAGAAGACGTACAGCTGTGAGATGTAATGGACGCTGTATACAGTTACGTTTACTCACAGTTACTAGTCTTCGGAAAGAAATGTGATAGCGCATATCCAACGGAAGATACGGGAAATAATAAAGCGTATTTGCCATCACTATCGCGTTTCGTAACGGTTGTGTGCATTCTTTAAAATGTAATGCTGAATTTCCATCGCTTAAGTATATATATTCTCGTCGATCAAGTTTCGCGAGTGAAAAAATTTTCCCCTTGAAGAATCTGTCGCTGAAACGAAATGGCGGTAGTAGTGGAATATATGTATGGATATTATTGCTAAGAACATTTCAATTTGTAAATTAATGCACCGTTTAGAGAAAATTCCGCTGGTCGGGAATTTTGTGTGCCTGTACTTGAAGGTTTCTACGATCAAACTTTACGACACAAAAATTCAAGCAATTCGAGCAAACAGTTCTAGATACTTCAGTATTTTCCTATAAGAGTACGTTTTTGCGTCTTCAATTGTATTTTTGTATAAGTAGCATATTCGATTGGAAAGTTTTATTTACATGTATTTCATCGGTAATAAAATGTGTTAAAATGTCCTTTTAGTGAGTAAGAACTGTTACGAATAATATAGTAACAGCCGCATAAGTTAGTTAAGTGTCACAATATCTCAAAAAGACTCGAAGGAAGAAGTAAATGTGCATCTAGGTAACGCAATAAGAACGTCCATTCGCTAAAATAATTTCAGGGAAATTGCGTTGCAGAGAACACCTAGAGAATAATACTGTGGTTTTGTAAGTACGAAAATAGCTAAAACAACATAGATCAGATACGCGATATCGTGCACGATTGAAGTTAAAAATATACATATATTTTACTGTAGTGCTACATTCTACCGATTTAATGCGATTAACCGCGTTTGCTATACCTCTCTAAATGTAAATACGACGATAACAGATTGACCGTAATTCTAGTCGGGTGTGTACCTTCTACCGTATATGTGCACGCTCTATTAGTGTCAATATACGGTGTAAAGCGACGCGAGAAGCGATTTTCAATCTTATACGTTCGCAATTATTTTTGTAGTCGAAGGTATAACAACGATCTACCTTGTCTATTCGTACTGCAGTAGGAACGCGGCTCTTATTACGCACACAGCCCTTCGAACACACAGCTCGTCGAAATTAAGAGAAATTAGTGGATACCAGTTCGATATACAAACAAAGCGTCCAGACATTGACACACTTTGCGATCTTGACATCTTTATCGTTCGCATTCATGAGCGATCAAATTAAATGGACGGAAAAAAATTGGTTCGTAATAACTTTGCCTAACGATCTTAATTTATCGATCGCAAGTATGCTCAGTCTCTGAAATCTTTGACGTAGTCGCGTAAAAGTAAGCGTAGCGCGCAGTCAGGAGTTATATCGCATACATTTGCCGACAGCATTTATTTCAAGCTGATAGGATGGTTCAATGTAACTTTTCAGACGCGCGGCCCTTTTATCTACTTGATTAGTTGCGAACGGATGAATTTTAAACATCACGCGGGGAATTAAAATTTACACTGGTCGTTTCGTACTTAATACGAAATACACTCGGAAAAGGCGCTGCATTAAATGCGAATACCTCGTCTCGGAATCATATGTTCCAAACATCTTCGAAAGAATCGTTATCATTATAATAATCACAAATTTAATCAACAGACAACATGTGTGGGCGATAGACATATTCCGAGTACAGATTTTCGGAAATGCCGTTTCAAGAATAATGTTAGGAATTGCACTTGCAAATATGTTTGCAATCTATAATAGAGTTCAACAATTTCGATTCCGTGTCGCATCATTAGTAGGAGAAGAAAGGGAAAGAGAGAAACGGATGTAAGAATCCGCGAAACGAGGGGTAAAACTAGAAGAGGAAGGTGATGAGGTGATCACAACAATGCCGAAAGTTTGATAAAAAAATGTATTTACGATTATTTTCTTAAAAGATACAAAAGAAACATCGACGTCTCGTATATAAAAATGATTTGTTCTTTTTTTTTTTTACATTTCTTTCAACAGAGAACCGCGATAAACATTGTGTTCGGTACTCAGTTGTTCAAGAACTTATTATGTATGCGTTCGAGTGGATCCGTGTGTGAGTTTCGTGAATGTGTGTACATGTGCGAGCTACATCACAATTAGAGTTTTAGCGACACGAAGCGTCTGCCTCTTAAGCACCTTCAAACACCATGCGGCCTATCTCGTGAGATACAGGCGATATATACATCCTTCCTACGGTTATTAAGATCCATCCGGGCTCGCGTTCGCGTCACCGTGATTGCGAGACGGCCGAGAGTAGTCACCACGTTATTAAATATTTTATGTCTCCGTAAAATTGCCGAGGGTCTCGAGGGTGGTGAGGGTGATGTGCGCTCATGCGATAACCGACTCTAATACGGTCCGCTGGGGCCCGGATGTGGTGCCCCGTAGCTGTCGATGGGTTGTCCCGGTTGTTGTCCTGGTGGGCCGTACTCGCCGCCGCCTTGTTCCTTCTGTAACGTATAGGAAAAAAAATACATATGTAAGGGACAAGATAAGAGAGAGAGAGAGAAAGAGAGAGGGAGACGACACGTGGCGCTTATATAAATTTTATATTCAGACTATCACGCGGCCGTGATCTTTTCTGTGATGGTAATTAGCAGAGTTCGGTAGCTAGTCTTCGTATTCGCATAACTTAAATCTCGCCGATATATCTGTAGTTTAGCTAGCAGGACAAGCAATTTCGGAAAACATCTCGGCTAGAGGGATTCTCTGACGGTTAAATGAACGCGGAGGAACATCCCCTTGATCGGCAAGCGGATCCAAGGCACTCGATCCGATATTCGTGGCTCATTAAGCGCAACGCGACGTGTATAGTGAAAGATATCTTTTGTAACAAAGAGTTATAGCGATATTAGCATGATGTACAATACAATTAATCCCTGCAACCTGCGACGTATTGTTGTAGAAATCTCGACAAGCTCGCTCAGATCGGCGTTATGGAACGACATTCGAGGAGAAATTCTTCGTAATTATTCAAATCGTCGGTAATTATCGTGTGGCAATTTCTTCTCTTTTTTTTTTCCTTAATAGTCGAGCCGTAGAAAGGTGATTCGCGTCCGATTAACAGTAAGGTCGTATACTCGTCTGAAATACCTGATGTGCGAATATCGTCCATGACGCGCCCCAACATCCGGATCCTTTCATATCCCATGTAAAAACATGAGCTACATAGCGGCCGCTCGCTCCTATCACCGAAATGAGCAATTTACATGCCGCGAGGCGTCACACTTTCAACTTTCGACACTCGCCGAAATCGTTCCTCGATAGAACCGCTTTGAAAGCGGCCGACAGCTATACGTATACGCGCGTTAGAGCAACTAGGGATTGCGCCACGCATTGTGCATTTTAGACCCGACGATAGGAACGACGTGCGTTATCCTCGCTCAGAGAATTCGAATTTATCCAAGTAATTGCGTTGAAAAAAAAAACTGCCTAAATTACACCGTAAAGGGTCAATTTTTCAATAATAGTTTAAACTCTCTTCAGACACATTTGATTGTTTTTTCAGTATACGGCCAATGAAAAGACGAATAGGACATAAAACTAGGTTTATGACTCGAGGAACATTTTATTAAACTGTGATTTAAGCCATTAGCCTGGTGAAAATTTTTCCCAGAATTTTTATACGAATTGCAACACTTTTCAGAAATACTGAGAAAGTCTTTTCCTAGAATGTTTCATATATGTGACCTTTGAAGTATTCTAAGATTTCTCATTCTATAATTTCTAAAAAATACTTTAATCTTTTTCAGATTTTATAAGATTTCATCAGAAATTATAGAATAAGAAATCTTAGGATATTTCAGAATTTACATATATTGAAAAATTCTAAAAAGGAATTCTGTAAATTCTCTCAGTACTTCTGAAGTATACTTTTAATTTGTATAAAAATTCTGAGAAAAATGTTCACCAGGGTATCGAAAAATCGACCCTCGATCGTAAAAAGAAAAAAAAAAGAGAGAAAAAGAAAGATCAATTACCTGAGTTTTGTAGCGGATGAAGTAGACCTCTGGCTTGCTGGGCTGCGTCGGCGCTTGCGTCGGCAGCACGACGTCGGGCGCCTCCTCGGGCTTCTTCACCAGGACGTAGATCAACGTCTTCTCCTCGTCCGGCTGCGGCAGCGGCGGCAACTGCGGCGCGGTCGGCGTCGGCGGGGTGGGCGCTTTGATGAACACTATCTTGTAGTGCTTCTGCGGCGCCTGCGGCTGCGGTATGTGCTTGGGCGGCTTGTACTCCGGTGCTTCCGGCGGCGGCACGTGGACGTACACGTGCTTGTGGATCACGGGATTCTGCTGAGGTGGTCCGTAAGACTGCGCGGGTGGCCCGTAGCCACCGCCACCGCCGCCGCCGCCGCCGCCGCCACCCCCTCCGGAGGGTGGAAAGTATGAGCTCGGCGGCTCCGGCGCCGGTTTCGCGAGCGCCAGCGCGATCGACGAGCAGGCGATCGCGAGAATCGTGCCCTGTTGAAGGAGAAAATATAGGCATGCTGGCGATCGTGACTGCAATGTTAACGAAAGTACGCGAGGGGAATTGTAGCGAAAGTTACGATACAGATTCGCTATCCCGTGATGTACTGCGGCATTACATTCGAGAATTGTGATATCTTTCGTCGAAAAAAATTCACTTGCACTTTATACTTTACAAAAGGATTGCATTAAAATATTAAAATATTCATTGCAAGATATAAAACGCAAATGAATTTTTTTCTACCAAAGATGTCATAATTCTCAAATGTAATGCCGCAGTATATCTCAGGATTAATGCAATTCAAAGTCCGAAAGAATGATCTTATAATTTTAATATAGTCGTTTTTACGATTTGTATAATTTGCTTAATGAAAATTGCTATCTAAAAATTACTACATTGATATATTTAATGATTACAGCATAGACATTGTTACGTATACAAGTTTTTCCAGTCCGGTTAAAATGTCTATGTCTATATAACTTATTCTAATGTACACACGGCGTCATTAATGCCTAGCCGTATTAACTGCATTAGTTCTGAATGTATCTTTCTCTTTCCACATGCTACCATATTAGAAAAAAAAGGCACACTTTGAACTTACTACAGTTAGTATGGCTAGGCATTAATGACGCTGTGTGTACATACATTGTATTTTTAACTAATTGTCGCGAAGTAGACGAATAATTGATTGCCAATTAGTTTCAGTAGCAGATATTACGTCATTATATTCCGGCTTTAAAGTATAAAATGGATTATATTTTTTACGTAACTCACGCTACAATATTTTCTCGGTGAGTCAACGATGCATCGACAATTTATCGACGACTTTCATATCGAATACCTATATCGTATTACGCGATAAAGCGCGTAATAGCGAATATTTTGCGGATTACTTCATCCACGGCGATTCAGTTTGAATGGAAATGAAATGCGCGACATGGTATTGCTTAAAGAGCTCATTTGTTACAGACATTTCCATTTAGCGGCTTCTCACAGCTATCGGCCGAATTATGGCGAGCACAATGGCTCGTTTATTGCGGGCTCCCGTAAATACGGGACTGACTCGTAATCACGCATGATTATTCATGTATTTATCTTCGGTAAAAAGATCCATACGACGCGCTCTTGGATCGCGCGTCAAGAAACTCGTTAACGACTTTCAATAAGTCCCGCGTTCTTCTTTCCTTTTTCTACTTGATTGTCAATTTCCGACAGACAGGGTCAAAGTACTACGTTTTATCTACACTTTTGCTGACTTGTAATGCTTTTATAGATTTCCAAATGCATATTTCAGCGCTTATGAAGATTAATCTATAATTGGAATTTTACTGGGAATCTAAGATAATATCTATATAATAAACATCCATAAAATTTAAAATAATTTCATAATTTAATAAAATGTTAAATTTTATGAGTGTTCATTATATAGATATTATTTTAGATTTCCAGTCAAGTTTCAATTATAGATTAATCTTTTTAAAATATTCTATAAAGTTTAAAATAAAATTTTACATTTTATAGAGTATTTAAAAAGTATTAAAAATAGTATTTAAAGAGTATTTAAAATAAAATTTTAAATTTTAATAAATGAAGAAATATTTAATTTAATTGGTTTAAAATAAAAATTACCAAGTAAATTTTTCTTTGCATGCCAAAGAAGGAGAAAGGAATTGAAATGCAACTGATTTTCATATCTTTTAGGAAGTAAATTCCATCCTTTCATTGCTGAAGTCTATCGCGCGTTTTAAGAGTACGATTTGAATCTCGAGTCGTTACGGTCACGCGTGCAGGAAGATGAGCGAGTCAATTACGCCAATTACGCGTAATCTCTCGGATAAACGTCGCGCGCCTGACGGATCTCCTCGAATTCTCGATTCCCGATTCCTTTTTCTTTTTCCGCGTGAGAGTCCATTAATTCGAAATTGCATTTCCCATTGCCAGCGCGACGAGCATGTCCCATTAGTGTGAAACGGAAGAAGACGCGCCGCCGCCGCGGCCGCGGCCGCGGCGCGGTGCGAGCGATGTGCGCGATAACTCACTCGCGCTCGAGCGGAGCTTCCTACTCACTTAACGACCCCACCGATCATTTAATCATGCTTTTAGTGCCGCATCGAAACTCCGCTCCGCGTGCTAGAGCTGGAGCCGCTTTCCCCATTTTCCTTCGCGCTATAATTATCGAGACCGTGTCGGTGAATAGAGCGGCAGAGCCTTCGCCATAGGCGGGATCCTTTTACTTTTGCTCGCGCCGCACCGCGCGCGAGCGGCTCACGTCGCTCGGGAGATCCGTGCACCTCGCGGCACAGTGGGACGCACAGTGCACGGGCTCCACGCGATTTTTCTCTCCTCGCGGGAAAATCGCGATCGCACACACCGGCGTCGCGTCGTCGCTTTCCATCGTCGAAAAAAAAGGAGCCGCGAGGCGACGACGATGACGTAAACGCGCGGCGTTCTGTTTTCTCGCTCGAAGGACGTCTCGAACGAGCCTTTCGACAAATTCCCTCGCGTATGAATTATTAATACGTCTTGTCAACGCGGCGAAAATGCAAGAAAAAAAAAAAGGGAAGGCGAAAGACGATCGAGAGACGAGCGGCTGCGGACATGTGGCGACGATTGCATGATGATTTCGTAAGAACGGACCGAAAGTTACTCCCATTAAATGCACCTGGCCACTCGATCAATCGACTTACGCATTTACTCGGTGAGAGGATTGCGTCAATCGCCGTTTAAATTTGGTAACCGGTCTTGAACGAATTACTGAAGAGACACGAAGAGCGTTTTGTTCACGGAACGAGGAGACCCGAGGAGAGCCCCCGTTCGCGCGCGCGATTCGGGAAAATTACGCGCTCGTCGTCGCCGTAAATATATTAGTCATCCAAGTAAAACGCTTTCCCGACACGCGCGCGATGCACGATCATCCGCGTGTGAACGCTCGGCAAATGAAACGGCAAATTGTGATGCCTCGATATTTTCAACGTCTGTCGCGTCGCACTGTAAACGACTCGCTTGAAAGCAACGATTTAATTGAGATATTCCTCTTGCGTGGACCGATGATGTAGTTGTAAACCTTCTCGCGCTTATCTCCGATCTTGAAGCGCGAGAGACACAAAGTAAAGCCGATGGTGGAGAAAAAATACGCACGATTATCTTTGAAGATGTAATTGCACCTTCAGATAGGAAAACAATGATTGAATTAAATAATTAAAAATATTCGTTCGCAAAGTGGTCATTTTTGAAGTGCGAAAGACGCGAAATAATACTGATGATGGAAAAATAAAACTATGTACTGATTTGAAAATATAATTGTGTCTTTAGATAGGGGAGAACGTTTGAATGCGATACTTACCCAGTGAGAAATGATTGGTCAAATTTATGTCAAATCGACATCGATTCGACGTCTTTTACGTCGAGAAGACATCAATTTGACGTAAATTCGATGTCTTTTCGATCACCATTTCTCACTGGGTAATTAAAAATGTTTATTCATGCGCGTTCGCAACGAAATAGTCACCTCGCATTCGTCTCCAAACGTGAAGCGCGAGAAACGCGAAGTAACGTCGATACAAAAAAAAAATAAAAATACGCACCGATTACCTTTGAAGATATAATTGCGCCTTTGGATAAGAGAACAATGATCGAGTTAGACAATTAAAAATGTTTTTTCGTATGCGTTCACGAGTTCGTCTCCAAACTTGAAGCAGGAGAGACGTCCGCGCGAAGTAAGTTGGTGATGGAAAAAATAAAAATACGCACTAATTATCTTTGAAGATGTAATTGCCTTTAGATAGGAGAATAAATCGAGATAATTTAAAAAAATACACGTTTGCGACGAGTTCGCCTCTAAACTTGAAGCGCGAGAAACGCGAAGTAACGTCAGTGATGGGAAAAATAAAAATACGCACTAATTATCTTTGAAGATATAATTGCGCCTTTAGATAGAAGAATAAATCGAATTAGATAATTTAAAAAAATGCGCGTTTGCGACGAGTTTACCTCTAAACTTGAAGCGCGAGAAACGCGAAGTAACGTCGGTGATGGGAAAAATAAAAATACGCACTAATTATCTTTGAAGATGTAATTGCGCCTTTAGATAGAAGAATAAATCGAGTTAGATAATTAAAAGAAATGCGCGTTTGCGAAGTAGTCACCTCGCATTCGTCTCCAAATTTGAAACGCGAGAAACGCGAGATAACGTCGATGATGAGAAAAATAAAAATACGCACTGATTATTTCAAAATATAATTGTGTCTTTTAATAGGATAAAACGATGATCGAGCTCGATGATTAAAAACGTTTATTCGCAAAAAAGTAATAACTTCGCATTCGTCTCTAAATTTAAAGCGCGATAGACGTACGCGAAGTAACGCCGATGATGGACAAAAAAACAAAAATACGCACCGATTATTTGAAGATATAATTGTGTCTTTTAATAGGAAAATAATGATCGAACTCGATAATTAAAAACGTTCGTTTGCGAAGAAATAATCACCTCGCATTCGTCTCCAAACTTGAAGCGCGAGAGACGCGAAGTAACGCCGATGATGGGAAAATAAAAATACGCACCGATTATTTGAAAATATAATTGTGTCTTTTAATAGAAAAATAATGATCGAACTCGATAATTAAAAACGTTCGTTTGCGAAGTAATAATCACCTCGCATTCTCATCTCCAAACTCGAGGCGTGAGAGACGCGAAGTAACGGCGACGACGGGAAAAATAAAAAAAACGCAGCGATTATCCTTGAAGATGTAAGATGCGCCTATCGGATACGAGAACGACGATCGAAGGCGATTAATTAAAAACGTTCGCACGCGCATATCTCTCTACTTACCGCGGTGCTCCGCATTTTCTCCCACGTGTGCGCCGGAGGCTCAAGGTACTCCCGAAATGTGAGGCACGTAGAAAAAGAGGAATGTCGAGCGTTTCACTTGCGAGCTTTCACGCGTGTGGCGTGCGGTCGAGGCTCTTCCGAACTTTTATAGAGGCCACCGAGGGGATACCCACGGAAAAGGAAGGCACAGGAAGGTGGACGGTGTATTCGTGGTCGTCGTTACGCGGCCTCCTCAAGGGGGTTTCTTCTTTCGTCGCCACCGCCGCCGCCGCCGCTGCCGCCTCCTCTTCTTCGGCGCGCCGCAGTCGGATCCCGCGCGCACGGACCAAAGGTGCGCGACACAGCTAGAAAATGAAAGTACTCCAGAAATGAAGATTCATCGTCCCGCGGAACGATTTACGGCGGCGATCTAGCTGACGCTGCCTGGCCGAGATTTTTCCTTCCGTATATATCGCGAACCGCGAAAGCATTCTCTCGCGTATCGACGTATAATTCCAATCGGCGGTTTGTGCGCAGATATCGCAACCCGAAAGTTGAAAACGAAAGTCAGAAAATCTAGCAGCTACTCACGTTGAATTATTTAATCTGAATTTAAATTTTTGAAAAATTATTCCATCAAATATCTTATGATATACACATTTAATTAGATACTAAATATTTTTATTTATTTCTTCGACAAAATGTAAAATAACACGATTAAGTACAAAAATTGTACACTTTTTTACTGCTTATGTATGATAAATTATAGACATATACGGATAAAAATAGTACTTATGAATAATATATTTTTGTTATTTATTACCCAGAGAGGAAAGTTTTGTAATAAATGCACAATTATTGCTTCTTTCCATTCACAGCGTTTCGCAATAATTGTCATAATCATCATTGATTCTGCATAAAACGCATATCTTTTGCTAAAAAAAAGATTTATAATTATAAATTATAAATATTGAGAAAATTATGAAATAAAATTACTTAAAAAATTTAAAATAATTTCTTACTATTACTTGAATAATAATTGTATGTACAATTTTATGTTGTAACAATTTTTACAATAATTACAAAATTAATTTCTGAAATGTATTCAGTAATAATTATGCTAAAATGATTCGTTCTAATTATATAAGAATTTATTTTATCAATTTTTTAAAGATGGCAGCTATACATTACAATAATTAAATTTAGATATTATACATTATATTATATATTATATTATACATTATATTTTAAATTAAAATGATGCTAAAATTTTTCTGCTTGCGTTCCTATCTGGGTATATAGAGATTGCAGCTATTGTTCGCAAGAGAAGATGATAGATTGACTGGAAAGTATTTGGCGAGCGGAGAGTATAATGGAAGAAACGGGTTAAAACGCGAACGCTTGCGAATGACAAAAACTGTATCATCCGCGATACAGGAGTAATTTTCGCTTTCTTCGTGCGGTTACCGCACGGTGCGCATTACGTAAAATGTGCGAGAGGATATTTCTAGGCATCGGACTCTCGTTAATAAAAACACTACGCTTCACTATTCTGGACGCGATATAATTCATTGATTTAAATATCCGATTAACTCCGGGGGCAGAGGCGCGAGAAATAGCTGTGTAGAGGTGAGTTATTCACTGCGCTATCGTAATCTCAGGAATGCCGCGAAACCGCTCTTGACATAACTGTCTCCTCCATGAATTATTCATTTATTTGCCACGAAGGACCTGCGGTAAGAGTAAAACGTGATAGCGTGTAAAAAGGAGAAACAGCTACCGTATGTAAACCGACCGATCTAACGGCCACATTTATCCACCGCGGGGACCGTCACCGTCGCCGGACGCCGGACGCGGTCGCCGTTACCCAATGTTACTTTCTTCCGCGAGTACTTTGTTGCCGTGCGATTATCTGTTGCTCGTTTAGACACCGAGAGAGAGAGAGAGAGAGAGAGAAAAAGAGAGAGGGAGGGCAAGAAGAGGAGAACAGCGAACGCGAATCTGCAAATAGGTAGGTGGTCGTCCGCCGCTGTTACGCGACCGTATGTGGCTGCCAGGATATGACCGGCATTCGTAACGTCCTCTTGAAAAAGTTTTGATATGCGCTACGCGCAGCGCGCGGAACATTTCACTCTGATTTCATCCACGAGTGCTCGACCCGCGAGTTATTTATCGGACACCCGTGCCCGCCGCGTCCTGCCGAGCTCGACGAGCAGGGACACGAATTGTCGATCGTATGTAGGTCAGTGGTATCGAAAGACGTTATCCCTTCGTTACTCGCGTAAAGTTTTGCTACATATTTCATTACACAGAGTATAGTTACGGTGACCATCCGTCCTATTTTCACAGAGCAGTCCTTTATTTTAGGTCTGTGTCTTTTGGATTAATTTTTTTCTTGAAATCTCACTTTTGTTCTTTATTTTTGAAAAGTCCTATAAAATGTCCTATATTTCAGTCTTTATCACCCTTGTATATTTTGTGTAATGTTTAAATGAAGATGTGTTTCTTTTTTTATTTATAATTGTTTTAGTTTACAAAATTTTACTTTTTTCATATAAATATATATTTAGGGAAAATTATTAATGATAGTAATAAATTTGCATTGCACTTGTTTGTGGAAGAAGGGTAGATGACGGTGTCCTTTATTTTTCTCAAAGAAATATGGTCACTATAGATATAGTACCTAAATGAAAGAATTTGTAACTTTTTTAAATGAACAAAGAAAAATTCATGCCGATTAAATATTACCAATTTGTTATTATTCGTTTAAAAGCTTATCTATATTTTAACAATTGTGCACTGAAAAAAATTCTGGTTAAAAACGAATGAATCAAAGAAATCTTGTAGGATTGATCAAATATTCTGGTTATTATAATAGGAATTTTGGTTATTATAAGTTATAAAGTATTGAGTTCTATTATAATAACC
>VBVQ01003989.1:0-16451 GCA_011636635.1 Tetramorium simillimum
ACTAAATTGATTTAATAATTAACAGAAACTCAGGGAATAATTCTTAACAAACAATATCTCTTAGAAATACATATTTTGTATCATAGTTATTTAACGTGTTGTATTTCAGAAATAAAATATCGTTTTTCGACCTCTTTATTTCATTAATTATAGATCCGTTACCTCGATAAAAGAATTTTTGTTTCACCGAGCCGATGCACCGGGTAAAGTTATTCAGTCACGTAGCTACAATGATTCTATAACATACAAACATATAATTCAAATAAAGAAGACGTTCAAATGATCAACATTTCAAACGATAATTGTGCACATTTAATTCGTCTTTCAATGAGATATTTACTAAGATGGTCTATTTTTCGAAAAAGATTTTTAAAAGAATAATTTTTTACGAAATTTTAAATAATTTTTCTCTTTCTCTAGTTATTCTTAAGTAATTCCATTGAAATAAAATAAAGTTCGAATAAATAGGAAATAATTATTAATTTTTTGCAAATAAGAGATGATTTTCACCTCAAGATTGCTTCACCGAAACCCAATGTCTCTTCTGGACTTTCAGCTCCTCTCAGGCAGTCTGAAATTTGTCCTCGTTTTTCTTACAGAACATTTGCGAAAATCGCGGATAATAAACTATAATCGTGCGCGACTAATTACTAGTACATAGTTAGAAGTCTTTCGTGAAATATTCTTTCAAATAAATTTTGAAAAAATCTTTTTCTTATCACGTTCTTACTTACCGACATCTAAAAACTTTAAAATTAAATTTAAAAAAAAAACGGGACTTGAGCGACGATTTTCCTTCTCAGGAAAGATTTTACATATGAAAATACACAAATTTACAAAGATTTATGAAAATCGGGGTGAGAGGGTTATATTGTATATTCATCGGAATCGACTTTGTTGGCGGCGGTTTCACGCCACGCTGCCGCCGCCGGCCGCGAGTTCGCGCGGCGTGCAACAGACCTGGCCCGCAACAGACTATAGGTTACGTGCGTAAGTGCGTGCTGTTCGCGGAACCGTTTGCTCGCATCGCCGCGACTCTTCGCCGTCATTGCCGTCGTCGTCGTCGTCCTCTCCGTGTTTCCCGGTGACTCGACAGCGAAGGTCGCTACTCGCCGACGAGAGTGGATCGGCACATGGCACGTTGACTCCCGGCGACGAGGAGCCGAGTCCGCAGGAAAGCGCGAGAGTCGGAAGAAGCAAACGCGCGCGGCCCAACCTCCTCGCGAGTGCGTGCGTGCGTGCGTCGTCTGCCTGTCTCTATCCCTCTATTTCTGCGTCCTGCTAGGATCCACGAGGCGGCGAGCCGACGCCAGGATGACCAGCAGCGAGGAGACGGGCAAGAGCGTGATGAACGTCGAGACCGTGTATCGCGAAGTCAACTCCAGGCACGGCTGGGCGTCCTTCTATCAGGTGAGAAAGGAGGACGGAAGGGTGAAGGAAAGACGGCAGGAAGGAAGGAAAGGAAAAGGCGGACAGAAGGGGGCGAGCGGGGGAGAAACGACCCCTCGGCTCTCTTCCGCTACCGCGTTTCCGCGAGCGGCGGAATCACGCGATTCCGATGCCGCGTCTGCCCGGCTGACACGTCGTGCCGGCTCGTTCGGTTTGTTTACCCGGCTTCGTTCTAGTCACGGCCCTGAACCACGGTCAATCTGTCATTGTATTCATCGAGCGGCGGCTTTCGGTCGCGTCCTCCACATGTTTCGAATCGCGCAAACGACGTCGGACGAGCGGATCTTTCGCGCGTGCGCAGCAGTCACGTGACTCTCAGTGGCGTGCGCGTTCAATCGAACGTTTGGCGTGTCTGGGTCCATCGTTTCCAGTACTCTGAAAAAGGAATAAAACAGGTAATATATATAAATGCCTCTAAATTGTCTTCAGATTGACTAAATAATTTGTAGCTATTTGTAACAAAATTAATCAATTGCTTTGCCTGTTATTGCAGGAACGCCACTGGTATTTACTGCTACGAGAGATAAGAAGAGTGGAGAATTATCCCAGGATTCCACAAGGAATAGAATATTATAAATTATAAATACAATTGCACAATTGTATACTTTATTATCGTTCTTATTTAATTTTCTTTAAGGAACTTATACTGAGAGAAAAAAAATAGTTAGGTTTGGCCTCAATCATAATTTTATAATATTTCTAACTATAATCATAGTTATACATAATGAAGCATATAGTTAAGTCAATCATATTTCGTGTTAGAAGTATTATAAAATTATGGTTGAGACCAAAAGTAAATATTTTTCTCTCAATGTAGAAAGGAGCTTATAAGAGAGATAGGATTCGCTAGAAGTAAGAAAAGAATGAATGATTCTCTTTGAGCCCCGAACAGCCCGAGTCTGGCGCAGTAGTCACGTGGTTGGCCAATCGGAATGGCGGGGACGCGTTCAAGTGGGAGAAATCCCTCTACCTGACATCCCTGCTTTCGCGGCGAACGTTTCGAGCGGCGTTTTCTCGAAGGTTGACACGCGCACGTAGCGGTTGAATCGGCACGCGCACAAATCCGCGGAACGTGACGCGGGAATTCCCGACGGCGATGCCGTCCCGGCAATAATCGTCCGGTCGCCGCGATCAATCCCCGCGACCGAACGCGCGGCGTTCCCGATCGCGGTGTGATTCCCGGTTTCACCTATACCTCCGACGATCCTCCAAAACCGCCCGCTCGTCCGCTGCCTGTGTAGTGTGAAGTAAGAAAACCTCACCTGAAAATTTCTCGCATGAGCCTACAGCGTGCTAAGTTTTGCAGTGACTTTTGCAACCTTTTTTTCCCGTTGATATGATCTTGACGGCTGACGTCTATCGCTACTTCTTCGAATAAATTTGTATAAATCGTATGTATAAATGTAAATATATGTATTTTTTACAACTTAATTAAAAAATTATCAATTTTAGTCATCTGCTATAGAATGATTAGAATATAATATAAATTACAGTACATTGAAGAGCTAATATAATGTGTATAGCTAGACACCTTTAGTCTCCTCTACAATCAGTCATTACATTAAATAATTACATTTTAAAAATAATATTGCAAAATTTTAATGATTTAAAACAATTAAACTTATTTTCTTGAACACTTTTTATTTTTATGTCATTGTTGTAACAAATGAGCTATATATACAAGGTGTAACAAAAATGTAGGTCGCTACTTCAGAAGTATGTTCTATTCATGGAAAATGAGCGAAAAAGTCCAAAAATGCCTCATTTTTAAACTGGAGACAAAAAATAGAAAATTAGAATTATAAAACTAAAAATAAAGACAATAATTTTGATTTGTACCTGATAGTATATAATCAAATATAAAAAATTTTATTTATATATACATACATCAAATATATTATATATATATATATATAAACATATAAATTTTTATATCCATTATACATATACATATATACGTGAAAAATATCTGCTTGAATGTAAAAATTTTCTTATTTGGTCATACATTTCTGATTTCAACATCAAGGTATCGTAATATTTCCGGTAAATATTTCAATGTCCGTTTTTTTAAATCACGCGTGGTCAGGTCTTTGTCAGGTGGACATTCAAGGTTGCAATTTTTGTATTCTATCTAAAATTATAATGCGTAGCCATGAAATTTGCATCAATATCTCTCAAAATTTATAATAACGTGTAATAAAATTTATTGTATTGTATTGCAATGCGCGGTTGTGCGTGTTGCAATCAAGCAAAATTGGTGAAAGTGTACCGCAGAGAAACGTTCAGTTATGGCTGTAAAAAGGGTCAGCGAATCTAAGAAATATATTGTGCGAAATTTATAGGTACATGTTAAAATCACGTAACTGCAGTTTCTTTTTTTTTTACTTCGTACATATTCACATGTAGGTACTCGTTATGCAAAATATTGTTTGAAAGCCTTTTCTGTTTTAGATATTTGTCTCTTTTGTTCACATTTTGTTCGGCATTTTTTAAGAATCACTTGTGTAGCAAATACTCATGAAACATGTGTACGTGTACAATGAAATAACTAGAAATAATATGTGTAAACCGATATGGACATCGATCGGTCCTCATCATCAGACGGTTACGTCAGTAATATCGCCGTTTTATCAGCGCTTATTTAGAGACCACGAGCCCCTTTGGGGTGATAACATAGCAAAATGAGGCCTTGTTAAAAACTCCTAACATTTCACGAATACTCTATTTTCAAAATAAAAAATATCTTAAAACTATGGTTTAGACGATATTATATATATTGTGCGGTTTATTTATTTGTCAGTTCAGATTCGACAAATTTTATGATACATTCTATTTTTTTCAAAATTCTTGTACTAGATATAATAATTTTTATCTTAAATTTTACTGTGTAATAATTTCTCGACCTTATTTAGTAAATATTTTAATTATTTTTATATCTGATGTTTTTTTCTAGCAATTTCTAATAATCTTTTTAGAAACTGGTATAATTTTATATATTTAATATTCTCTTTTTTGCTTCATATTCATATTAATTATAATGTATACATCGCTTATTTTTTTATATTTTATAAATAATGTATCTGATAATTCACATTTAAATTAAAAAATTTGAACTCTCTGTTTATTTTTACTTTTTATTTTCTATTAAGAGAACTCTATTTTCGTATAGTTTTATATTTAAATAATATGCAAACTTTTTTCAATAACATAAAAATAAAATAAAATTCCATGTCTAAAATGTTTCAAGTGCGACTGATGAGTTGCGCAGATTACAGGATGTTTTTACGTGCTAATTACTGAACTTGTGACTAACGAACGAATAGCAGACTCTCACTGCGCGAGGAAACAAGCAACTTCTTATTACTGCCATACGGCGTTTCTACCGTTATACATTACGCAACTTCTTCCTCGCACAGCCGTGTGATATGCATGTTACCTACTATTGCATCGTCACGCGTCGCACGAACGAATACGAAAGCGCGTTTCAGACAAAGCCGAACGACTTCCGCGCAGAGGAAGAACGTTTGCAAAATCGTTACAGAAATGTATCGGTGAAATCCGGAAAATTGCATATTATCGCTTTTATTCATGCCTTGCGAGTACAGTTTTGTTGCACTTCGGCTTACGTATATTACCGGATTAACCGGCAAAAGTTATCGGGAAGGTCGGCGTTTATCTATAATTCAGACATTTTTTTAGTATCGCCATTTACGACACTTATATAATTGCATACGTACCATTTTTATACGCTTTTTCAAAATAATATTCCCCGTAATATTTCTAATGAGCGCGCAGTTCAACGATATTGACGAGAAGAATCGAGATTTTGCAATTGGTGACTAGCGGACAAGTTGACGATAAGGTTGAGTCATGCATACTTGAATACATACCATGTATCGCGTGTCCATAGATAGTCGCTAATGGAGTCTTATTCTTGATGCAAGAAGGCAAGAGAGCTTAATTTTTTATACATCTCTTAATCCAATTCCACAGTTTTACGCAATTTCAAAATTAAACAACGGGGCAGTCATTAATCATTCATTTTCATGTACGAAAATAAAGGCAAACGGAAAATTATGTGTACTTTTTATGTATTTTAGAGTGGCGGCATTATCACGTCATTTGATATCCATTGCATGCTTGATATCCATTGCATGCGCGATTTATTCCTAAAACATGCGAGAAACATGCTTAATTTTTAATACACCTAGCTCTTAATTCAATTTTATTGCTAATTGAAAATCTACAGAGATCGTTTATTTATTTTTAAGTAGAAAAATAGAAGCATAATATTACGCAATCGCAACCGTTGTTGTTGATATAAACCGTGCAACTTATTTCTAAAGTAATGTGAGAAATGCGCTTAATTTTTAATATGCACCTTCTAATCCAATTACACAGTTTACATATTTGATATTTGAAAAACTGAGCAAGGAAGACGATAGTTGTTAATTTTGTTTTTAGATATACACTCATTAGCGCACAATCTTATTTATAAACTACGTGCATCTCTTTTATCACCATGGATTACGGTGTGATCGTTCAGCTGTTAGCCGAGAATACAATTAAAGCACGGTTGAAGCGCAAGGTATATTTGTGCCGCGATAGCGAAACGGTTTTAGATTTACGAGCATTAGCTTGCGCTTTAACGGCAATATACTTTGCGTTCGTTCCTTATCCGCATTGCATCGCACATTGTTCATATCGCCAGTATGTACGCAGAGGAATGCGCATATCAAACAGTTGGCGAAAAGCTACATCAAGCTACTTCTGCGTTTCCCAGGGGCGATCGAGACACGCGCGGCACGGCGGTTGCTCCTTCGCGCGCTATTGTACGACAATGAGGGTTTTGTGACGGACATCTGGCAATTTTCTGCGCGTCTGCAAATCGATCAGTTGCTGCTAATGATATGTTGTTTTGTGACGAATGCAGTATGCAAATTTTTATGCGAAATATTTCATGCACGACGTAGAACGTGCCTGGAGTAAGAACTTATCTGAATCATCTGTATTCAATTTTTCATAAACAGTCATCTATATTCTAATGATATACTTGAATTCGTTTGAATTTCAAATTATTAATTCTACTCTTTATTCTTCTATCATTGTTCGAAAAATTTTTTTAATGACTTAATTAATTATGAAAGATAGTTTCGTAATATACACTGAGAGAAAAATATAGTTACTTACCCAACATAATTTTATAATATTTCTAATACGAAATATGATTAACTTAACTACGTGCATTATTATGTTAACCATAATTATCATTAGAAATATAAAATTGTGGTTGAGTCCAAAAGTAACTATATTTTTCTTTCAGTGTATCAGTTACATATAAATTATTCTGAATAAATATCTTTACACACACATATATATGTATAAAAAATAATATATAAAGATAATTATTTTAATGCAAAATTATTCGGACAATATTACACACATACATCTCCTCTTGATATTCTTTTAAAATCCATCCGAAAAAAAGTTGTTCCTTTGCCAAAAAGCGGCCAGACTTGGTAAAATTTTACGGATTACTTTGAAACCCTATAGAGATGTGCCAAGAAACAATCTTTCGATCGCAAAGTATACTTCTACCACCCACTCACGTTGCCCCGACGACGTTCGCGCTCGTCGATAATCACGGCGCCAGCCGTAAATAATGCAGTATCCCTCGCGTAGCGTATAGTAACTGTGAACAAGTTTTCGGGAATCGCAACGGCAAGACTACAATAACGGGGGTGCACGGAGAATACGGAGCATCGGTGAGTCAGCGGCAAATCGGTAACCGGCTCACCTCTCTCTTTTGCTCTCTCTTTCTCTCCCTCTCTCTCTCATCCAGCACTGCCCCATTCGCGAGCTCTCTCTCTCTCTCTCTCTCTCTTTCCGTCCCGTTTCTTTTTTTTCTCTCCTCTCTCGCACCGTATAATCCCGTTGTGGTTATTACCCCTCGCTCTCCGTCTCGTGTTTCTCAACGCTCTGACACTTTCGAACGAATCGGCGCCGCCGCCGCGAGTCGAGGTGACTCTTCATCGCGCGCACAGTCCGCTCGGACGCGCAAGGTGCATCGCCGATTTCATTGAATTTCCTCCGCCGTGTTTCGCCGCACTTCCCGATTAGGAGCGCACAGAGAATCAGGAATCTCTCCCCCTTCCGGGACCTGTGTACAAGGGCCTCTGTGCACATTGTGAGTACAGTGTACTTGGTGTCATCCTTCTCTTCATCTTCTGTCTGCCGATTTTTCTCGCTTCCGCCGAAACTTCGTCCTTAAGTAATCTTTCTTCACTCTTCTGGGCTAATTATATCTTTGTTTTTCTTCTTTCTTCATCGCTTTCAATTTGCACGCCGGCGCGCCCGGGCAATAATTATCAGTTCGATGAACTTCACCGAGATAGAAATAAATCTGACATAACACATTAGAAACTTTGTGCAGTTCTGTTTCAGCTGATATTACTTTCTACTAGATTTCTATTTATCTTGTCGACTGGGTATCTATTACTCGAATACGTAATTAACGTAATTTATCGAAACAGTTCGGTTTCTTACGGAATACTTTTGTGATCTATCAAGGACTTGAGATCGGCGATTTGACATAATCTATGACGCAGGCAATAATTATAATGACTTACGTTCCTTATTAACACAATGCGCCTAAGTACCGTTTCTAAAACCGGCTTACCGGTCAGGATATCGACCGTTCACGGTTTCTCCAACGTTCGCGGTTTATCTCAGCTCTCATCGGTTCGTTTACCGCGCTCGTTAGTGTCAATAATAATAAATCATGCAGTTTATTTTAAATTGAAAATCAAATCGTCTTCCATTTCTTATTCCGTCCAGTCTTCTTGGATTTTCTCGAAGAAACATTCGGCTTCGTTTTCCGAATTGAATTTCGTGACAAGAGTTTCGTGCTACGGATTTTCGCCCGTTGTCATGTTCCGAGCGGATCGATTCGACCGTGCTTCGGCGGGCTTGGAAAGTATAAGGGATCGCGAATCGATCGATCGCTCGCTCGCTCGTTGCAAGGTCGTGCGAAACTTTCGCGAAATAATTATCCGAACCGGTCGAACGGACACTCGCATGACGCGCTTCATGCAAGGACGGTTTCCTGTGAATCATCCTTGGGGCAATGCGCCGGACGTCACTGTTAACGTGAGGAAAAAGCGAAATGAAATTCGAGCCCGAGTCTCATCACGCTTTTATTTATTTTACATTATTCTCACCTTCGCCTGGATTCTTCGGCTTCAATTTAGCCTTCAGGTATACCGAGAAAAAAATATAGTTACCTATGGCCTCAATCACAATTTCATAATATTTCTAACAATAAATATGACTAACTTAATTACATGCATTATCATGTTAACCATAATTATCGTTAGAAATATTATAAAGTTGTGGTTGAGGCCAAAAGTAATTATATTTTTCCCTCAGTGTAACAAATAAATTGCGCGAGCCGCAATTTATTTTCCCAGACAGCAAACTGGAATTGTTCGTCGTTATTCTGACATCAAAGTGCTTCTGACAACATTTCGACGTTAAAATGTCGACAAATAACGTCAGCTCGCTACCTGGTTCGTAAGCTAACCGCGTTAACTTCCGGTACCGCGAAGTGCGAAATCGCGAATTATCGCTTCTCGAGCGGGAAACGTTGACGAGATAAATCGGGCGTTATTTATCCAATGGGAGCGGCTACATAGACCACTTCGCGAATCACCCGTCGGACGTTACACACGTTCTCTTTGTTGCCCGATGTGTAGTCGAGCGACGCACCACGTATGATTCAGAGCGCGTCGCGCTTTTGCCAGCGAGCACGTTTCTCCTCGCACGTATCACTCATACGTACAATACGTTCGTTGCCTGTCTCGTTAATAATAAAAAAGTAAAGCGGTACCGTCCCATTGATATGTCACTGCAAATCTGGCAATTAATGAGTCGGAAATAAAAATTGACTATCAGCGTCTCCGTGACAAGTGTTGCCGCGCGTGTGTTTGCTGTCTCTTTGACGATCGACCTTGTTTTTGCCAAGAATTTATTTTCCTACTAGTTACAATTTCGATTAAATTAAATTCGTCGAAATTAAGAAGTAACAGGATAAGTTCACTTTCAGAATCAAATACAGTTAATTGTGCGCGAGTTAACGTTGTGTAGCATTTAATTAACAATTTAATACAAATTATAGATCGTATTTTTTGGCACTAGTTTGAGCCATCCTCAAAATTATATTCATTAAAATTAACATTACTATTAATGTATTTATGCAGATGCAACTCTTTCATTTATGAATCTCTTTGACATCAGATTTCTCGTTAAAATTACAACTAAATGCTTTGATTTTCCAATGTCAGAGATGTCAATTTTGAAGAAATATCATCACACATTTTAAAATACAATGAAAATTTGCGTGACGAGAAAATATTTTATTTACGTAATGTTTCAGATCATTGACGCGTGTCTCCGGAAAGGGGAACAAAATGTCCGAGTACTGCGAGTACATGTGGTGCGATCCCGCCCGCGGTCGCAACAGTTTGGCACGTAGTATTTACGAAGAGGGTGGCAGGTTCGATAAACGTGATAAGAAACTGGCCATCAAAACTGTCAGGTCTATACTTCGACAAATGCCGGATGTAGGTAAGATGACATTGCAAGCGTATGACAGTCATATCCATGACAAAACATCTAAGCGTGTAATTCTAACGTTTAAACGAATTTATTGGTTTTGGTATTAAAATTGCAATTTTTATGAGAGAAATTTCAATTTGCAATCCTTGAAAGAATTACTCTTTTTTACTATCAAAAGCGAAGTGATTTATCATAACGCGGATTTTTTGTCTAATTAATAATTTAAATAGCTCTTTACTTGTTTATTAAATAAAGAGCTGAAAAATATGAAGTAAAATTATTTTACACTTAATTTCATATTTTTTCTATTGTAAGATTTTATATTAAAAGGACCTAAGCAGATTGGCTGACTTATCATGTTTTAAGACATGAAACAGTATTGTGCGTTGCTTTAAGATCATGTTTTATGGTTTAAGACAAAGCCTTAAACCATAAAACATGATAAGTCAGCTTTCTTCCATTCTGCTTAGGCCCAAAGTTGTCTTAAGATTAGTTCGTTAGCAAGTTTAGTTTTAGGCGGTCTTATAATAAAAATTCATTTAGCCAACGAAACGATCGAGATCGTATTTAAACTTAAGACGATTTTAAATACGAGATCGGATTACGAGTATTATTACAAGTACCGTTGTAGACGGCTCAGAGCGATAAACCGAACGAAAGACAAAGTACGAAAATCCAGTTATTCCATTGTTCAATCGATTGAAGCTAAATCTAGAGCCGCTTCTATGAAAGTTAATGATGTTTCACTGCGAAAACGTGAAAGGTAGACGTTGGTCGACGACTGGAAAAGAACATTAGTATGTTCGGCGTGTGTCGCGTACACGCGCTTCCGGGGATTATTCGCATTCGAATTACTTCCGATCACGGGTAGCATCGCAATGACGGATCTGCTATTCCTAGACCTGGAGCACTGCACGGATGAGTATATCACGCGCTTCCTGCTAGCCCGGAAGTACCGCACCGAGCAGGCGGCGGCCCTGATAGCCGCTTATCAAGCGCAAATAACACATCGCCAGGATATCTTCGGCAATCTCACCGCCCGGGACCCGGCGTTGCAGCGCGCGCTTCGTGCGGGCATACCGGGTGTCTTGCCCGCGCGTGACAGGTACGAACAATGAAATTTTTATAGCTAAACCAGCTTATGATGTATGCACTGTTAATTTATTCTTATCTTTTCCAACACGTGCCGCTATCGGCACGCGCCACGTACGTGTTGGAAAATGTATGATTTATTAAAGCTTCGTCCTGCGCGTAAATATTAACACGATTTATTTTTCTTTTACACGCAAATATATTCTTAAACAGACTTAATACTTAAATGGTTTTAAACTTTTTAGAAAGAGAGTGAAAATTCTTTCTCAATTTTTGTTTCAATAATGTAGATAAAATAAAAATTCATTTATAATACTTATTAGTCTATTACCTTACAATTTCATTGTTTTATCATATATCAACAGGAAAGGCAGATGCGTGCTGGTTATTTTAGCGTCACAATGGGATCCCGTAGCCGTGCCCGCATTGTCCGTTCAACGAGCGATCTTCCTAGTTCTGGAAATACTTATTCAAGATCCTCGAAATCAGGTGCAACATCCATCTTTTACTAGTAGATTGTTTATTCCACGAGATCAGTTACTATCAAGTGGCTGCTTTCATTCTGTTTTTAAAGCAACAATTTTTTTAAGAGCTTATTTTACCTGAAAACCACAGATGTAACTCTTCTCTGTCCTGGATAGAGCCAAACTATATAATTATAAAGATATAAATTCTTTGTTAATATAACTTCAAAACTATAAAGTATTATAGTACAAAAAAAATAATAATAGCAAGTAAAAAACAAGTTTAATATAAAATCAATATTAATTCACGTCATTTGATTGCGTTTCTATTCTGTTTCTATTAATATTTTTAATAATAGTAATATTTTCAAAGTTCGATGATGCGTACATACCTCTAACGAGGCCTTTTGAATTCAATCAACGGCAACTAGTGTAGCTTCATTCAGCTAAATCTAGACGACCAGTCTAGCCTCGGCCACTTCCACGCTGGCATTATTACACCCCGCCTGAATGCCTTAACGATGACCTACGTTCCTTTTTTTTTTTTTTTTCCAGCAATCCGGTTTCGTCGCCGTGGTAGACTGGAGCGGATTCTCGTTACGGCAGGGCGGCGCACTGGGGGCAGCGGCTCTGCGAAACCTAATAGCTGCTCTACGTGGGCGATTTCCTGCCCGATTCAAGGCGATACACTTCCTCTCGGCGCCGCTCTACGTCCAAGCGACTCTGGCCCTGGTGAAGCCGTTTTTGGACGAGAAGACGCGGCATAAGGTGGGACATGCAATAAAAATTCCTGAGCTACGTTACATAATTATAATCGTGCTCCGATGCATCCGACGAAAGATGAAATTATAACTGTAAAATTTTATTGGCATCGTAAAAATTTATTATTACATCCATGCGCGAAAGGATCAGTTAGGCTCGGTCCATTTGGCTTCGACTTACTAGTTTCCAGTTTTTATCGTACCTATAAGAAGATAGTGCAATCTACTTCTATTTGCTCGTGTGTAACGTAATTTGCAAGAAAAACATAGAGTAAGATACATGCCCCAGTGAATCGTATACGTAAATGCCTTCGAGGATGTGCATAAACGGCTGCAAATTATTGTTTAGACTCGTTACAGCGATTACCGTGAAACAAGAAAAAGATGTTATCGTTTCTCTCCTCGCAGATTTACCTGCACGGCAACAATCTCAGCACGCTTCACGAACACCTGCCGACGGACATCCTGCCGGCGGAGCTCGGTGGAACGGGACCAGCCTTCAACCCGGGATTGTGGGCCGAGCCGGTCATCCACTCGGCGATGAAAGAGGCCGAGCTCGCCGCCGCCGCCAAAAAGGGAAAAGAGCGTCACGTCGACGCGCAAGAACCGGCCAACCTTCGAGACGGATCGGAAACCGCAAACGGAAATCATCAGAGAAGCGACGGCCCGAACGTCTCGACTAACGCGGACAAAACATCCTTGAACAACTCCGACGATCCCGCGAAGCAGATCTCCTTCGGCAGGCCGACGCAGATGGACGTGGAGCTAAATGTGATAAATAAGCGATCGAACAAACAGAAAGAGACGACGGGATTTGCGGCAAGAAACGACGAGGACAACGTTAAGGAACAATTGCACGAACGAATCAGTAACGGAAACGTAGACGAACCGCGTCATCCCGACGACGGAACGGATCAGCCTAGAAATACAAATGACTTGTCGTTTCTTGACGCGGACGTTAACTTGAACGGGTTCGAGATGATTCCTAGCAGGTCGCGCAGCGAGAGCAGCAAGGATAATTCGTTGGACAATAGATTGGAAGGGAAGGCTCTCATCGCCACCAACAACAGCGAAATACCGTCGGAAGAAACGAATCTCATAACGTAATGCCGATCTCCGTAGATCTAAATACTTGTTGTGCTTGCTGATAGAAATCTGTCTCTTCCTGTTGAAGCAGTTTTTTTATAAGCGACGCGAATCTGTGGATAAATGGCTCGAATAATATCGTAATTTTGTCGACAATAGCAGATTTTTTTGTAGACTATTTTCTAGATGTAATTTGGTGCGGTGCTTTTTTCTGGTTACGGATTTCCGCTTTCTTGGAATGTATAAAACCAGAAAGTAAAATTTTTATATCGATCGTAAAATACCATTAAAAGAAAATATTAAAAATGCACTAAAAAGTCCTCCAACGTTTTTCTCCTTAAACTTACGAAACATGCAAAAATGTTAAATTTGAATTAAAGCTTATAAAGAGCACATATTTTATTTTTACAGTTCTGCGATTTTTACATCATGCATGTTTAGCTTTATTATGACAATTGTTCAAACTGTGGTACCTGTTTTACAAATTATAAATAGGCAGCTCTTCTTAAAATAATCTAATTAATATCAAAGGGGCTGTAATAGAAAAATAAGGGCTGCTCATGGTATTTCATGATCATTCTTTTCATGATCACACTATACTACAGGAATCAAGTGTTTTAGAAATTTATAACGAGATTGATAGGTCAAGTGCTTTTTTAATTGTAGTTATGAGAGTTGAAGAATGAATGAGCATGAGAAGTTTCATAAAACACATAAATGTCCTATACATTTACAATATAAATAGTACATTTTTATCAAAATCATGCTTTGTACTTAATAGAAAAATATATATTTTCGATACCATCTATATATTTTTTAAATGACGTATACAGACAAAGTATCTACGTCTACGAAAATAATATACGAACTAAAATAGATATTTTTCCTAACTTACACAAACAGCTGTATACTGAAACTTGTTCTTCCAATGACTGCTATCTCATCAATGAAAAATTTTTTGCATATCTGCGTTTTACATATACATACATATATATAATAAATTATGTAACATGACGATAAAATTATAGTAAAATTTGTAGAACTCTATGATGTGATTTATTATGCACTGCATCTAAATGATAATTTTCACGCGAAGTGATATAATATTATTATATATATATATAGTGATATAATATTATATATATATATTTAACTTAAAATTATATTTTAATTGCGACAACTTACAATCGACATTTCTTTCATTTATGTTATACTATTTGTAAAAGTAATTAAGCTATAAAATTATGTTGCTTTGTGGAAATATCCATATTAATAAAATAGTTTATGTTATTCAGCATAGTAATGCTAAAAAAAAGAACAATGGACATGAGGAGGATATAGTTGTGATGAAATGTAATAAAAATTTATTTCTTTTGGTAGATAAAATATATATGTATAAATTCTCAACATCAATACATGTCTTATATATATATAACATCGAATGTCTTATCACATATTACCAGAAACACCCTGCTACCATCTGATTCGCATACAGCACGTATGAAAATAGAAAATTCTACATAGAAGTCTGAGATATATAAATACTGCAATCCAATATAAATATCAATTCAACATAGAGTTGAATATTTGTATACATGCATTTTCCCTATCATATAGACATTTAATATCTCATTTTGAGAATTAAAATTTCTCTCACGTAAGAACGCGCGTATGTACACGTGGCGATATTCTTAATTTATGTTGAATTAAATAATACCTTTAATGTCAATTGGCTATTAATATCGCAACATTAATCGTTATATTATTTCATGAATAAGCAATTGGTCATAAGATTGATACACACTCTCTTGTTTAGATGTTACAATATAAATGTTTTCTTGAAACTTTATAAATGCAAGAGTCACAACATAATCGTACCATATAAACTTACTATCCATCATGAAACTTACGGAATATCAAATATTGTATAAGAAATTTTATAGTAAATGCATGTCGAGTTTATATATACATATATGTATGTACATATATGTATGTACATATATGTATGTGTGTATACAGAGTAGAGCAATAAAAAATTTAAAACTTTTTTGTCCATCTGGAATATCTGCTATTTATAGAGATATGGAATTATTATGGGTGCGTTTGGAGAGAGGCTATTAGCGCTATCAGTCCATCTTCATTGCTCACTAAAGATAGAACAAAGCTAGACTGATTCTGATAGCGCTAATAGTGTCTCCCTGAACGCACCACAAATATTACGAAAATGTGTATCAAGACCGTAACATAATAATAATTTTTCTGTGATTGAAAACTTTAATTATATTTTCATATTTCTAAAAATAGCAGAGATATTCCAGGCGGACAAAGTTTATTGCTCCATTCTACAGAGTATACACTTATATATATATAGTATATACATATATATATTTATCATATACATATATAGTATATTTTTTTGTATATATACTATTATTTTTTAAAATAATAAAGTTATAAAAAAATTTTCGAATAAAAGTTATTTTAGTTTACTGAGTTGAAAACATTCATATAAAAATATCGTTACTAAAAATGGCATTTTTTCTAATTAGTTGTAAAAAAGTTATTTTGTTTAAAAATATCTGTATAATGATAAACAAATTTTTAAACCAATTTTTTTTGTTTTTAATGAGTTTTATTTTTTAAATGAAATAATATAACAGTTATGTGAAGTATTTTAAAACAAATTCAATAACATGCAACAAAATGTGATTTTCAATTGGATACGATGGAAAGTTTATGATTGAAATTGTTATTGAAAGAAATTTTTAAATTTGTTTAAGTCATCATATCTTGTTAAACAAACTTTTATTTGAAAAAAAATTTTATAACTCTAATATTAAAAAAATAGTTGTGTATGCACTTAATCTCAAACACACTATACGTGTATACATACATATAATACATATATATTACATATAATTATTATATAAATAATCATATAATAATTATAAATAATTATATATATTATATAATTATATAATAG
>VBVQ01003991.1:0-16447 GCA_011636635.1 Tetramorium simillimum
CCCCCCCGTCCTTCCACACCCTCCGCCTGCTCTCGCCAATAACTTCCGCTCATGCAAAGAAACGGGCTAGACGGCAATCAAATTGATATTCGTTAGGAGGAACATAGACGGCAGGAGCCAGGAATGAATGGGGGAGTGGTTAATCGATTGATGGATAGTTCGACGGGGGATTTTATGTTTTGAAGGTTGAAACGATCTCACACTTTGCAGACGTAATTTCATTACTTTCGCGATATTGATATACGAGGCTCACATTTAGCGCCCGAGTGAGACGTACTTTAATCTTCGTGCTTCGGTAGGTAAATATCCCATGCTCTCTAAGCAGTTCGACGCAAAATAATAAATGCTCAAATGGAAAGATGGATTTCGGGCGCTGTGCGGCGTCACGGGAAGAAATGAAGAGAAACGAACGGGTGCGCTGGACAATGAATCTACCGGTCGGCTGCGCGGAGCGGCATTAGGCGGTCCACGTAGCCGAATTAAATCAGTCCCAGAAGCCGGCGCGGCGCGCGGAGGACCACCCAGGCGATCGTGAGGTCCGCGATATCGTATCGATCTTCGCCGTGACCCGGAGCGAGCAAGGGCGAGGACGAGGAAAGGAAAGGAAAGGACTGGATGGTAGGGGAGGGGACGGGCGGGAGGGAAAAACAAGGCAATTTCCGAAAGGAAACACGTGAAATCGATAGTCAACCGACTTCGCCTATGCCCTCGGGAATTTTACGACTTTCTGCCGCGCGGAAAAGTCACGACCATGCGAAACTTCCTCCGCTCGCGCGAAGAAGCGGCGGCCGAGGCTTGGAAATATGGCCGGAAGAAGGAGAAAGGGGATGGGAAAAAAATGGCATCGGGGGCGGAAGGGAGGAGGGAAAGGCGAATGTAAGCGGGATAGCGGAGGCGAGATTGGAAAACCGAGATGGCTCGCGTTAAAACTTCCGCGCGAAAAACGTTACGATACCGCGGCTCTTCCGAGCTCGCGCGCATTAAGAGCAGCTCGCGGGAAGGCGAGCACGGCACAATGCGGCAAATTTGACGTGCACACGTCAAATCGCCGTGCGTTAACGCGGGCGTTTCTATGGTTCCGCGGAAATTCATGGTTCTGCAGTCATCATAGTTTACGGCATTAGCAAACAGTGCCAAACATGCTAAGTCCGGCGACGCACGCAATTCATGCGCTCGTTTAGAACGTCATAACGCCGGGGATGTTCCTCGTTTCGTTTGTATGCAACTCGCCTCGCGCGCGTCGTGATGTTCCGTTTCAAAGACGTAAAAATAACTCGCCCATTCGCTGGACGCGCGACGAAAGCGGAAAATGCGCAATTAAACGGAAAAGCAGGACAGCGTTGCATAAATTATGAGACGATGCTACGGGAAATCTAGTTACGTCGTTGTATTATACAGCTATTTTTTTCGGCTCCGCCCGCGAGGGAAAAAAAAGGTCTAAAAATTTGTCGTGACTTCAAAACGGTTTATACACGGTTGATATGTGTGTTAACTTTTATTTTTGTTAATTTACCCGTCCAACGCCTTTGTCCCTTTTCGATTGTGCCGAGAAAGATAATTTACCGTTTCATCCTAATCGATTTCGTCCGGCATTAAGCACTCGATTTGGACGGTACCACGGCACGATGGATTCCGGAATTTCGAAATCCCCAGCTCCCGAATCCGTTGGGCATGGCTTATTTATCCTATCAAGACCGAAGGGCCTCGATCGGATCGAAAAGGCAAGCGATCGCCGACCGAGAAAAGGAAGGGAAAAGAGAGAGAGAGAGAGATGACGATCTTACACGCTGTGGTCCGTCTCGCGCGAACTACAGCGTCGCGCCGACCATGTAATTTCGATTCGCTGTTCCGCGAAACTCGCCGGTAATTGAGCAAATTGGCAATCCTGCCAATCAATCGCTAAATATCAAGGATAGCGCGATCGTTCTCGCGTGTGCTCGCCCGCTTGCTCACAATCCGCAACACTCGCGCGAGCGCGCGCGCCGCCGCCGCCGATCGTTCCTGTCATCCTTTTGCCTCTAGCAGGCTCTCCTCGACGTATAACGTCCAATCGAGAGATTTCCGGGAAATAAAAAGGCGGCGGCGGCGACGACGTCTTACGCAACGCGATTTGTCCCGATACTCGACGTTCGCCTTCGCCGGCGGCTTTTGTTTCGTTCGCCACTATCAATCTAAAACTGAATATGGTAAAAATGAAAGTAGCAAGAAATAATTCTACAAAATATAGAGATCTTAAAATAATAGAGAATAAAATAGTACAGATTAAGATATATGGTGGGAAATTATAATTTGATATTTCGCGAATTGGGGTAAAGTCTGCAAAATCAATATTATATGAAACTAATTCTACTATTTTATTCATTTAAGATAAAAAAAAAATCCGCTCTGAAAAGAGATGTTAAATCGAGTCTCGCAAGTATTGTTGCCCCTTTCCCGCGATGCTGATTGATCTCGCTGCGTTGCTTCATGTGTTACTTCGTGTTATGCGCGGATGTCATCTTGTGTTAACTTCATGAATAAAAAGAGGTTACCTGCAAAAATTGATCCAATCCTTTTATCTAATTTTTTAATAAAGAATGAGAAAGAAGAAATATTTCTTTTAACGTTAAAGCAGACTCTTGAAGTCTTTTACGACAGCAGTTTCTCCTTAAAAAAATATATGAATTGTTGAATACTTTTTTAAAATTAGTCATATTTTTTTATTTATACTATATTTAATAGTTTGAAAAATGAATGGCGCGCGCGTAACGCAATGTTATGTTCTACTTAATAAATGACTCATTTCGGTCTTCTAATTTTTTTATTTTCGTGGTCTTCATTAAATCGACGATGGATCTCACGAGTTTTTCTAATGAGATAAGATGCAAAAATCGAGGAAAATAATTCATCATTCTCGTAAACTTTTTTTTATGCAATTATGGATTAACATCGTATTTTTAATTAAAATCTAAAAATATCAACCGATAATTCCAAGAATAAGTAGAAATTAAAATTAATCAATAGAAATAAATATCTTTTTATATATCTTAAAAAAATTCATAAAATCGGCATCGCTGATTTCATCATATACGATTATTAATACGATTCCGTCGATTTTTAATTTATTTCGAATCTCATGCGACTGACGTGTTTTCGAATTTTGAATAAAAAACGCAAAGAAATCTAAAAGTCGCGTTACAATGTCCAAAGATCAAAATTAAAAAAAATGCTCAATTTCAAAGAGTTTGAAGTCGCTTTCAACAGAAAAGAATTTTATGGATTTTACGCTGCTGTGCGAGACGCGAATTTCTGCATTCAAGAGGAAAGAACAAAAAACTGCCACGAAATATACTACAATGCTGCTGCATCGAAAATGACAGGATTAAAGTTTCTCGGTTTAGTGAATGCAGCCGATCGTATTAACTTCCTCAATGCCACGTCTTATTTGCAAGTGTGGTCGGTTGATTGTCATGTTTCTTTATTTGACGTAACAATGGTTTTGAATAAACACGTTGGTAGCGTAACAAAAAGTAATAGCGTATCCCCTTTCTTTTTTTTCGGCCAGATTCGCCAGTTTTTGTCGCTTAATAATTATGGAACTCGCGGCGGGGCCGTTGCAGCCCGTTTTCGAGAACCGCGTTTTTTCATTACGATCAACAGTATCGCTGACAATGTAGAAATCATCAATAACGTCGAACGGTAGACTTGACGTTTTTCGCACTAACGACATGTAAAAAAAAAAAGATAAGAGCCACGAGAGGAATCGAGCCAATCACGCAGACTATGTTGCGCAGATCGATGACTTGCACGACGCAGGATAAAGTCATAATGCAACAGAGCGTTCGGCTATTTCGCCCTTGTTTTCCGAATAGCTGCATCCAACGGCTGCAATAACAGATGACTCGGCGAGAATCTTATGTTAAAGGAATATGTTAACATTAATCGTGCTGTTTCGATACTCCGAGCGATGTCTACAGAATTTTAGATTGTAATCAGTGCGTTTAACAATTAAAAGAGGACATGGAAAAATTTATAACAGTAAATTAAGCTAATATGTGTCATCATATCGTAATAAATTTTATACCAATAATTTTTAATGTTAGTTTTTCTTCATAAAATTAATCGTTACTGTAAACATCAAATTCGTGACCTCTTTTACTGATTGCGAGAGAAAAATATAGTTGAAACCAATAACTTCGAGCATATCACCGAAAAGCATTACATACCGGCGTGATTCATTCGTCTCTTCGTTCACTAAACAAAAGACACTTTTCGATTCAGTCAGGTGCGTGCTTTTATTAACTTTTATTGGTTTTCTCGCTGTCGACAGGTCAATGTCGACAGTTGATCGACGTATCGGGTGACTCCAACGAGAGCGACATCGGCGCGTGATAGGTTTACGCACCTCACCACCGATAAACCGGTCGATACCGCAGACGGAGACGGAAACCGAACGGGAGTACGATGCACGGGGTCGGTCAAAAAATGAGGGTTGCTTCGCGAGTCACGTCTGAGCACGGACTGGCGTGCTCGGCCTTCGGTGTACGGCCACCCTCGCTCGGGCTCGTATTATCGAATGGTCTCTGTGTGCACACCTGCCCGGCATTTCGATATACCTATATATCCGCCTGTACACGAATGCCGTATACACGACCACAACCACTCGCGAGATTGACAAGGAAGCCTTCGGACTCGCCCATTTGTGAAGCTCCACATTGCGCGCAATTTAAGAGTTTAATGACACGTCACACGTATATCCATTTATGTACTTGTTCTCCAATCTGGTAAGTCACAATCTGAAAACAGAATTTTATTTGCTGATAAAAAAAGCGTTTTGTATAGAAATGATATGTAATTTGTTCATTATTAATTGCGTCAATTATTGCACGACAAATGGAACGTTTATTTGATTATTGATGGTCCGCCACTTCGCGATACTTGAATTGAGAGATTGTCACGTCGCCTGGAACTTCGCGGATCATTTGCCGGCGATGCCTTCCGTGTTGGCGACCATAAAACATAGCCGCGACATCACGAAAGCCGGCCGACTTCTCGGTCTCTCCTTCGTCATCCGGCGGCAGGATAATAATTAGCACAATTAGGGGTGCAGGGTGGGACGCGTGCGCGGACCCTGTAAACTTTCGGCAATAATTTACCGGGCTTTTAGCGACTTGGCAGGAAACAAGCCGCTATCTTGAGACTTACGAAGCCAGGCTTTTCCCAAATTGCACGAGTCCATCGCACGATAGCCCTTTAATATTCCAGAATTAGCTTTGCATTATTTATGGCACCGTGATTTTTACTCGTCAACGATCTCTGACGTCTCGAACGTTCATTTGAGTTGTACTGCAAAGAAATGCAATGGAGAAACTATAACATAAATTCAAGTGGAATAAACTTGGAAATGGAAGAACATAACGTTTTCTATCTGTATAAATAAATCGAATGTTCTCTCTTCATCTTTTTCGCAACATATAAATGTTTTATAAAATTATAAAGACATAATGATTTGATTCAATATTCGATAAATGTCGATTATTCTCCTATATTTTAAGCACCGTTTCGCACGGACGCGTGAAATGTGTTTCAAAATTAATAACGCGCGTGTTAAAGAGTTGAAATTTGTCAGATTCCGTAGAGATTCGCAACTGGGCGCGCAACGCGCGCGTACGCACGTGAGCACCGTCTCGTGTTCTCGCGAAGAGAAGGTCCCTGTACTGCTGTCTGCCGCCGCATTATATATGTACGTATACACGATATTATGATACCCCGGACCTCCGGTAGACGCTGTTATGCCGGGAGACCGAGAGGGTAACTACCGTGCCTCGTGTTCCGCGTTTTTAGAACGCGGGACTCGGAATACGCTGAAACACGAGTCGCGTGAGACGCCTTTCCCTCTTTCAATTCGATCGGTTAATTATAATCGCGCGAATGAGGGTCGGCGATGTTACTGTCGGAATGTCCGAGATGAGCAAGGAGAGAAGAGTGATTATGGCGCGCGTAATTGCGAAACTGAAGAAAATTAACGCCGACGTATGGTGTACGTTCCTCGGACGGAAACAGACTTAATTCCTCTTACTCTGTATGCGTTCCCGGTTGTTGGCGAATTAAATGAGCATAATGATAGCGTGAGAAAAAGTTCGACATATATGTTCCTCTCATAGCCATTTAGATTCCAAAAGATAATTTTCTGTAAATTTATATTAAGTAATTTATCGTAATTTAATATAATTAATTTTTTTCTAATTAATTATATTAATTTAATATAAAAAAATATATACCACAACTAGGAAGTATAATTCGCCAATTTTCTTGCTCGTAATTATCGAACAACTGCTTTGGAAGGAGCTACGTTTCAAGAAAATCTCAACTGTGTAAAAATTGATGTAATCTTGGCTATTCTTTATTAAAGTGTATGGTGAAACATAAGAATGAATGTGGGAGATAAACGTAACGCGGCTGAAAAAAAAGCGAGATAAAGGTCTTGGTTAGCGGCTGTTATCATCGATCGCGCCGCAAAGTTGAACCGCGAAATGAGCCAAATGAGATCGATATAGCTAACGCCAGGCAATCTACGTGCTGCCAAGTGGCGCGATTCGCGCGATAATTGCTTGCGAACTGGCGAACCTTGCTCCCTTTCACCCGCCCTTCCCACCCTCCCGGCCGTCTGCTCATTCGGAACAGCTTTTCGCTCACCCATCACTCACGCGCTCGTTCGCGACTGCTCGTTCTACTGACGATCCGAGCCCTCAAGAACCAGAGCCTGGCACGAAGAGCTCCATAACCCAAATCGCTTTCTTCTGAAGCACAGTTTGCTAACACGTCCGCGCGCGGATCCTTCTTGTCCCGATGCTCGGCGGAAACTTCGCCCCCGCCCCGACAACAATCGATAATACTTAACGAACCGACGTGGCTTTTACTCAACTCGAAAGCAACAGTGATATTGTACAGGATTTAAAAGCCTCTGAGATTCCATCACAGTTTCTTTAGCTTGTTAGAATCTGTGGGACGTTAAATAAGATGTTCTATCTCGCTCTTTATTACACGATGTAATAATATTAAATAATATTAAATAATATTACGTTAAATATACGATGTTCTCTCTCGCTCTTTATTATACGTAATGATATTAAATAATATTAATAATATCAATGTAATGATATGTAATAATGTAAAATATTAAAATGATAATACAACATAATAACAGCTCACATTGCTAATTCTTTTTATTTCCGACTTTACTAATTTTAGAAAACTGAACAACTTCCAGGGATCCCTGATCTTTTCAGAGTCTATTAAGTTCTTCTCGAGAATGAGCGATTCGTGTAATACGGTTACAGGCTATTAAATGGCCGTTATCGATGAAACGCCCTTGCTATCTCGTCGTAAATCACAGAAACGACATCGGATAGCCGGCCGGCTGTCATTTCCGACGAACTCGCGAGTCCGTCGCCCGCGCTTCGTGCGAGTCGCGTGCTCGCCGATCGTAACGACGAGCGAAACATTCAGCCGTGACGCGAGGTTATGGCTCGGCGCACGCGACGAGACTTCAGCGCGGCGATTTTCTTTTGTCACTCGTTATTACTCCGTGTCGTGCCGTCGTTAAAAGTGACGTGGGTGTCGGCCGTTGGATGACTTTCTGCGTTCCGCCAGCTCTTCGTTTCTTCCCAACTTTTCAGACAATACGACGAAATCGATACACGGTGCAGCGCGACAACGGCGATAAACACCGGAAGAAAGGGCGAAGTCCCGCTTCCGCAGAGATAACGTGGAAAAAATTGCAAACAAAAATTATCGCATAAATTTGAATATTTTATGATTTTGCTATAAATACTGTATTCAGAATTTTCCGTTCTTTATCGAAGGAGGATGGCGATGTCTTTATGCCTTTTACAAATTCTGGGGGTCGATTATGTATCTTTTAAAAGAGTGAAAATGTGAAAAGTGAGCAAATTTACTAGAAGTTGGCCAATGAAATTACAAATATCCTACTAAATCTGCTCACTCCTCACATTTTCATTTTTTACATAAGATGTTCGCTCTTCACATTTTTTAAAAGATACATCTGATACATAATCGACCCCCTGATCGGCGTTACATTCTGCATGAAAAAGAACAACGCAAGTCTGACTAGCTTCTCTCTTTCATCTTCGGAAAGAAGTACATTACGTCACGACGACATAGGTACGATTTACATTCACTAAACACAGCATCAATTTTAATTACTCAGCCTCAGGTTGACGAGCCGAAGCCGAAGACGTTTCCTCTTCTGCGGTGGTATCGAAACCAAGTCCGAAACGGGAGGTCGTAAAGTCGTCCACGCGGTCTCGAGACATCTCACATGGAACTCTACGCGCCCATTAAAGACCAATTCCCAGAACGCGTTTTAACTAACGAACGGACTGATCTCCCTGGCATAAACTATTTTTAATAACTGATAATTTTCATTTCTTTTGGTGTGCATATTGAGTGGCCGCTCCGTCGGAATAGAGAAATGCCACTTTTAGCTCAAATTTGAAACGCGCGTCGTTAAAGTCGTTGTCGCAAGAGTGAAATAAATATTTTACTGTTCGCGCTTTTATAGCTCAGTTCTGTCCGAATAATTATCCGATCTATGTATCTGAGAAATATATGACATGACATTCATTGGTAACGCCCTCGAGAATGGTACAACACTGCCAAGCGTAAAAATCGAGAAACAAAATTGTAAGGCTTTTTTATAATAAATTTCTTTTTAATGATATATTATAACACAATATACGTTTTATTACGATATTATTTCTTTACTTTTTGCCATCGGAGAATTTAGACTTGGTTTCTATATCTTTTATGGATAACATAAATAGAATCGGCTTTTAGCACTCACACGTTAAGATTCAAGGCTTCAATAATTTAATGCTTACTTCTAAAATTTATTTGAATGGTCCTCTTCGCACCGAGGTAACATTGTTGCTCAAAACTTTTGTTAAAAATTGCAAAATACGGGTTACGCCCGATCTCACAAGGGTGCAATTATTTTCTCACACATTGAAAAGTGCCCGCTTGTCTCATATATTGACACAATCCCTTGGCAAACTCCGCTCGTAACTTCGACATTAGAATCACAGAGCGAAAGTCTCGCTGGAGCAAACACACAACCTTTTTTGCGACATTCCTGGTCCAATAACGTCACAATTCTTTTGGATAAGCAAGCACATTGACACGCATTTCAGATACGTGAAATAAAATGAATCAACTTTGAAGAAAGGATTACGTACGTCAAATCTTGTTTGTTTGAACGAAATTGTATCTAATTCTTTAATAAAATATATTAATTTATATATTTCTATTATTTTTTTATTCTCTACTATTATATGTGCAATTATTCATTCACAGAATAATAATTACGTATGTGTGAGTGTCGCAACCAAATAAAATTTATAGGAACAGGATTCAAATCGCAAATATTTTCGAATGTTTGACAAGCTACCGATATCGAGGTCAGATTTCCCCCTTCACTATGACTGAAATACGATTATGTAACTGTCGCATTACATTGAGGCGATTTATTGGGCAAATTTATTAAGGCGCGGGACACACGTGCGCTCAGGCGTTTATTGGATTATCGCGCGCGTGTGCATTTACGTAACGCAGAGAAGTGAATTATGTTCGCTCTCAGCGAACAGCTTATGGCATTTATTAGAAGTCCGAGGGGGGTGTTCCAGAATTACGAGCTTCCAGTCGCGGTGCGCGGGACTCTCGCTTTTTCATTTATACGCCCGGTAAACGGCCGGTCGTTATCGGCCGACACCTTGGTCGGTTCTCAAGAATTTACTACCAACCGAGGGGGATGACGGGACTGTAACGATTACAGGGGGATAATTTCCTACATGGATACCAGATTCGGGGGTTGGCCGAGAGAGCGCTCCACGAAATTATCGGAATACTATATAACACCGTTTTGTAGAATTATCTTTGGTGACGATGTCATTTCTTGTATTTCTTTATATTTGAACGTATAAATATAATAAATAAAATATCTAAAAAATATTAAGAAATAATAAGCAAGTCAAAAATGATAAAGAGAAATATTTACTTTTATCAATAACTTGATTATAATTATCAAGATGATATAATTATTAATTAAAAAAGTTATTATGACGAGCAAAAAAGTTAAAAACAATTAAATAATTTGAATAAAGGAATTATTCACTGCAGTTAAATAGCAAGTAGTCGTGAAATAAATTGCAAGTGACTAATACGATGTAAATCAAAAATGGAAAAGTGATCAAAGCTGAACTTATGAGTTTATTCGAATATTTCCGTAATTCATAATAGCAATCGATCCTATTAATTGGAAAATTTCGCATATAGAACGAATCGCAGAACGACTCTGCGCGTTGAGAACGTTCAATCGAAAAGTTGGCCATCAAGCGTAATGCTTTTGATCTGCCAAAACTTCGAGAGGGCAAAGAGGGCCGTTAACGGTATCACAAAGAGCATATCCCTCCCCGTTTCCTTCCCTTTACTTCCTCTCTTCCAACGTTCCTCTCCCTCGTGAGATCTCGCACAGAGAGAACCGTCTATAGTCAGCGATCGGATTGGCTCATTGAATTTTAAAATCTCAAATAGAGTTAGCACAGACATCAGACGATTTGAGAGAGCTCGCGGTTGCATCAAAATGCAGAATGTCTTTTAAGCGATTTACGACGGGCACATTTTTAAGTCTTCGGATGGAGATTATAAATAAAAAGTGAAAAATATCATATAATTTTATACGATTTTTCTTTTGTACTTTTTTATACCATTTAATTATAATAGATAAAAATAACGATTAGAACAAAAGCCGTTTTATTAACTATAAGAGTAACAGCCGATGCTACTCAGACACGCATTTATCAAAATCAAAACTGATAAGATACTTACATTTCAACAAAAAAACTTTCTCAAAAACGTTTTGTTTAAATTTGTTTTTGAAATAATATTGCTATAGGACTATTTCTTTTATAATAATTCTTGATAATAATTTCGGTATAAATTATACATTCTCCTTTTTGTGTGCCAGTAACTATGCCCATTAGTAACTTTCCTATTATTATAATTATTATTACTCATTAGTCATGACTAGGAATTATTTAACATAATTTGGAAAGGAAATGCTTAGAATTAAAATTCATCGTGGCATCTGGAACTGGTCGGTCTCGTAAAGCCAGCCGTGAAAGCATACCTGAAACACACAATTATAGGGGTCAGTCCGAGATTCGTGAGGTTGAAGAGCTTACCTCGTTAACCGCGCAGTAGTAACGCATCACCATCGGCCAGACAGCATCAAATAAATCGCCCATCGACCTAGCTAACGACGCCCCAAACATATCTCTCGTTGAGGTAGGGTAGGTTCCCCTCCCTTTTTCTGGTGTTGTCAGGAGCGAGGGTGGCCTAATTCGTCATAACGTTCTTCCTATCCCGGCAACCTCGGGACGCCATCAGGAAGCCTTATCTATCCCCACCGCCGTCGTCGCCGGACTTTATCGGCTGTTAAATTGCCGTTCCGTTAACGGCCGCGCCGGAAGAAGACGAAGAAGAGGTAGAAGACGCAACGGGGCGTCCGGTGGGACGGGGGCGGGACGCGAACCAATGGATTTTACGACGCGATCAAACGCGTCCGACGCTAATTGCCTTCTTTTTTTTAACGATCGCCGACGAACGAGGCGGTGGAATTCCGCGACGCGGCCGCGCGTATCACGACGGGACGATTCCCCCAGCCGGAAGTGGGGAGGTCGACTTTGTAGAGGCTCCGCCGATCGGCTATTAATCGATCCCGTAATATTAACGAACTGGTGTACTTAGTCGCACGACCGCTGTCCACGCGAAATGCTACTTCGTGGTCGAAACAGACCATCTACCTGCTGGATCGCCGATCGTCATCGCGTCGTAAAACCGACTAATGGATCTAGTAATATCTCTAATATCGGTACTCCATAACGTTTAGAGTGCGACCGTTAAGCGACCGCTGGATAGTTCTCGATACATTCCAGAGTTTCTAGAAATAATTAGATTAAATTATTTGAGATTACGCACATAACACTATTTTATTTTCTATCTGGCAGCTTCCTTCGTAAAGCACAAATTTCGAGAAAAATAAAAAAAGAATTTCAGCGAATTTTGTTAAGTACGAAAATTTTCCTGGATCACATCCCTCGATTTATACAAAACGTTCTTCTTCGTCACATTTGCTTTTTACGCCACACAAGAGTCACACGCAGTCAGATCTGAACAAAATTCGCGGCGTAATCCTTAGCCTGAATATTTACATGAGGGATTTTTGACCGAATAAAAGTAAAACCGAGAGGAAAGTGTGTAATCCTATATGTAAAATAAACGCGTATTTTCTTTTTAACATGATATCTCCAAATAAATTTGATGTAAAGCACAAGGGAGACTTCTTTTTAATCATTATTATAATTGAACAATTTTTTGCCATGTAATTTTGCTAACGCTAAAGGACTGAAGAAATCCAGGACAAAGTTACAACGTTTACATTGCGTTTGCGACATTCCCTCATTAAAATCGACGCCGCCGCATTCCTAACATTCACGCGCATATTTTGAGGTCGCAAGTGAGAAGTCTGGGCGCCGATGAAAGGGCGCTCGGCAAACCTCGCATGATTCGCCCCAATTATCCCAACATTTACTCGAACTACCACCGCATAGCCACACGCGCAACGCGCAGATGTTCGTTGGCCACACGCGAAAATTCGCGCGAAAGTGGCCCGCAACGCCGTTTAATTGCTTGCCAGAACCAGCCTGCAACGAGAACGCTCGCGGCTGCTTGCTCACGAATTTGTATATCCGAGGAATATACATTGTCCGATACAAGTGTGTGAACGTCCCGGTATAATGCACGTCACGAATACACCAAAAGTTGGTGAATGAGGCTACGGAATTCGAATTAGATGGAATTGGATTACGATTCACGAGTCGGAGAAAGTGTCATAATTATTCGTAAGAATAATTGCTGTCTGCTCGTCATACAAATGAATAGAACAAGTTCAAATGAGTTGAAAACGATTAGTACAATTTTCGTAATTAATTTTTTATCCAATTTTCATGTAATTGTTACAGTTATACGTCGGAAAAAATTGCTTTAAAACAGCATGGATCTATTATTTTTTAATAATATTTCTAAATTTATAAAATGAGGGAATCAAGAGGATGTCGCAAACGCAATGTAAACGTCGTAACTTTGTCCTCCAGTCATTTAGCGTTAGCAAAATTACATGGCAAAAAGTTGTTCAATCATAATAAAGATTAAAGAGAAGTCTCTATATGTCATAAATGTTAAAATATAACAGATAAAATAATATTAGAATATAACGAATCAATCGATATATCGATATTGTTAGAAAGTTTTTTTCCTTTCCAATGTGTATTGTAATTATCTTTTTATTTTTAATTATTTCTGGTTTTGTTACTGGATTCTTAATTTTAATCTTTACAATTCTTACAGTTTAATAGAAGAAACAATTTCTCGTGGAGAAACTATTGTTCAGTAAAAGAGAAGTATCATGCTGTATCCTGTGCTCAAGGAATCGAAACTGCTGATCTTCCGCGCTTTTCCTTGAAATTTCAGAGGTAGTCGGTGGCCGAGAAAGGAGAACGAGAGCCGCGGGGTGGCTTTACGTGGCGCTCTCTGGCGTTGTTTCTGCCAATCGATACGGGGTTTCGAGGGTAGACGTATCTTCGAGATGGGGATTAGGGTGCGGCGACGTGCGGAGAAGTCGTCGTCGTCGTCGTCGGCGGGTGGCGGCAACGGGGATGGCGAAGCGACGGGGGTGGAAAGGAAGGAACGAGCGGCCGTAGAATCGTGAGGGTGAGCGCGGAGCCAGGCGGAGGTTGCAAAGAGGGTCGATTCAGCGCTGGACCAAGGTCCACTCTCACTTGCCGGCAGGGAGGGGAGAAGACGCCGGGACGAAGCGAGGGTTGATGTAGAAGGGTGCAACGCGGGGTGGCCTTAGCGGAGCCGTAGGGTGGCAAGGCAGGGGGGAGGTGAGTGAGAGCGAATCGAGAGCGAGAGTGAGTCGGGCTGCCGAGCCGAGCCAAAGGGGATGAGACGCCAAAGGGTTCTCTCGCCCGGAGAAAGTGAACAGTGGTGATCAACCCGGGACTGCCGAGAGAGCCGTTACTCCCGCATAAAATCAATTTTATTACTCAAATAAATAAATTTAATGTACGAAATAATCACGACGATAATGACAACGATAATAGAAGCCATTTCGCGTCATGTGATTATTTGCGAAATTTACGTTGTAATATTGGAGAACATTACATATCACATATGCATGTAACTTAACGATAATATAACTTACTTGTTAAAAATTTTTTAATAAATAATTATTTTTATTTTACAAAATAATTTGACTAATATTTTTCAAACCGGTTATTTGTATTTACTCAAGTTCTACTATTAGACTCAACGACTGGTATGCGCGACTTCTCCGCTATTGCCTTGTCAGGTTAAATTGCAGAGACTCTTTTAATTTTCGGATGTGACTCGGAACGTGCAATTGCACGTCACATAAATTGCATGAATGCTGCAGCAACGACGCGCCGTTTTGCGCGTTGCACGCAATTATGCTACTCACACCGGACACGCAAATATTCAGGGAATAGTAATCAACCTTTGGTTTTTCTCGACTGACTGTCGATTTTTACGCTTTTTATCTTGTACGGAACAAACAAGTGTATCAGCGACCGGATACTTATTCAAATGTTTTTATTTTTTCTAAGGATACATGTTTCTTGCTCATACAAATAAAATGAATTGCAATTCACATTACATTTACATCCTATTGAAACATCTTGCATAAAACGATATATGCAAAGTAACCATTATTAAGGTTAATAATAATTATTCAAAACATTTGATTTAAATAATAAACTTTAGAATAAGTTCAAAGTTAATGTATTCCGAACACAAATATATTTAGACCAAGAAATGAAGAAAGATTTTTATTTATATCTATTCTCGCTAATTTCATACGAGAGGTCAAAAAGTTATTTTCAGAATTAAATCTTTTCAGTCTCAAAAACGCAGCTTCTTTGAAAGGAACGACTTTATAGAAATGTTTTCAGAATAAGACTGATGCGCGCCAAAGAAATTAACGATCTACAATTAAGCTTAATTGAAGTGAGTGGGATTACGTTTTAGCAACGAGAAAATCCAATGCTTTTATTAGGTGTGAATAATATTCGAATTGCAGAGCTACGCGGAGTGAATATCAGGACCTCGAATAAGCTCTCTACCGCGCGAAACGAAGCAAAGGGTAGGGGATGGTGAGAAATTTTTTGGTTATTGGACGACCACATCGTAGGCGGAATCCGAAAGGAGGGAATATCCGAGAGGGATCGGGAAAAGACGAGCATGCAAATGGACCGACCGACCGGTCGAATTTTCTCGAGGCACGTTCCCAGAGTACACACACGCACGTGTGCGTGTGTGTACGTAAACACGCAGGGGGTGCGCGGACGCGCGTCTCTCGTCCTGTTTCTCTCTTTCGCGCTCCTTGCCCGGCACCATCGCCCGCTCTTCCTCTTTTGTATTCGTTTGCGGACACGTAGAGCAGCGTATTCGAGAAGGCGAGCGAGCGGCCATCCTTCCTACGCGAGGCGAAACTAAGGGGAAATTGACCGACGCGTGCAGTGGTTCTCAAATAACTCACAGTGCCAAAGTGACCGGCTTCATTTCCAAAGATATACAAAGAGGATACTTCATTTAATCCTAAATTTTGCAATTTTAAATAATATGAAAACTATCTTAAAACATTCAAACAAGGAAAATTTCTTGATAAATTTTGCTATAACAGTACATCTATAATAATTAATTTCAACAAGATTAAAATTTTCTAAATTGTATCACATGAAAAATTAAGGAAAAATTTTCAAATTTTATCTTTAGAAAAAGATATTTAAGTTGGAAAGATATTTAAGTTAAAATTTGGATCAGTGTAATATATTAGTTTAAGAAGGCATTTTACGTGTTGATATAATAATTTTTAAATATAGAATGTATGTATAGTTAAAATTTCGGAATTTTATAAAATTATATTCCATATATATGGAATCGATAAAGATAATTTTTTCCACAAGGTTTTCTATCAATACTATTTTTTACGTTTTGCTAATCAATGTTGGATCCATTGCAAAATCGTAAGAACGCCTTCCTGGCAGAACAAAAAAATTTTCTTTTCTGTGGAAGCCTCAGCTCGTCTCGACAAATGCAAATTGCGAGGGTTTGCCGAGAGAGCCGGCCAAGAGGCCGCGGCGGGACGAAAGGAAGGAAGAAGGGTGGGCCAGCCGCGGGGGTGCAGGGTGTAGAATGGCTCGTAGGTAGGGTGGCTTGATATCGGCGAGAAGGTGAGCTTCGGAACGCGATGTCCGGCCTGGTCCAGCCGGCAGGAGATGCGAGTATTGATCTAGGCTCAGACCTAACC
>VBVQ01003992.1:0-16442 GCA_011636635.1 Tetramorium simillimum
TATATATATATAATATAATATAATATCATATGACATTAAATTAAAATTTTAGGATAAAAAACTTTACTAAAATTAGCTACAATTGGTATTATTCAATGGCATTTAACAAGTTATGTAATAGAGAAGCAAGTTTTATGAGGAACGACTACAATTTTATTTTATAAAATAATTCTTTCATAGCATATCAAAATGTAGTCGAAAGTCATAATTATTATACAAACTTGCCAAACTTCTTTAGCTGCCTCATGAATATGTAAGGTATTGACGTAACGGTTGAATTTATTCTTCTTGACTAATATGGCAATGCAAATAAATAACAAATAATTCTCATTATTACGGAACGAGTATACTTAAAGCCCCTGGCAAAAAGACATATTTTATTAATCTATATTATCCTAATAAGTAAATCGTCAACAATCTATTAACAGATAGATTTAAACAGAAATTGTAGCATCAACTGTATTCATATTAAATTTATGTTCTATTAACAAAACTCGCAAATATAACATGACGTATTGGCTACAAAACTATATAGAATTTGTCAAATACATAAATTCTGCTCAATTTCTGTCGCCAATTAAAATGTCTATATTAAACTGTTTTGCAAATCCGTAAAATTTTTGACAGATTTAGGTATTTGTGAAAGGTACGGAAAAATTACTTTATCCCGATGTAAAAATGTAACGAGGAACAAACTTTGATAACTTTAATAAACTTTAATAATCCAATAAAACATGCAATGAGAAGAGCCAGGAACTTTAATAATGTTGGATGATTATGGTCACTTTTATAAGCACAGTCGAATCGTCGTGTCCTTGATTTTTTATGTTGAGACCAAAATATCTTTCCATTCTAATTAAATTCCATTTCTCTTCCGTCACATGATTATACTACCTAATCACGTGTGGTTAAAATGAAAATATTGTTACGCAAATTACATGAAAAATTTCGATCGAAATATTTTCATTCTGTACACACATGCCAGAATAAAAGTAGAGATTGAGAAAAAGTGTTAAAAATAAAGAAATCGTTTGATTATACAAAAATAAAGTGCAAGGAGTTTGAAGATTAGTCAATTTCCCAAGTTCTTTGAAACTAAGCAAGTTTTTTTTCTATTTTAAGATCCTCTCTCAGTTCCCATTTTTATTCTAATGGCACAATGGATAAATATTGTTTTATCTTTTATTTTAAAGTGATTATGTAGTTATGTATTGAATACAAGCGATAGAAAAGCAGCGCGTGAAGCGAAGAAATCAGCTAAAATTGAGAAAAAAATTTAAAATCGATAGTTTTAAAGTAGAGAATTGTAGTTGTTTAAATGACAGAGCCGAGAGAAAAAATTACAAAAACAGATTTTTTACACGGTACATCTTTACGCGTAGTTAAATAATAATATAATCTATTAAAATAGATTTGTCTTATCCAAAATTAAAACGAAATTACGAATCAAATATGTTCTTCATTATTATAAGATTACACAAAATCTTTTTTTTCTCGTGTCTACACTACATACATACTATACTTATATCAATTTCTATCAGTGCAGATTAAATTTAATCTTATTTTTTATCTTTTTATAATTCTTAAAATTAGAAAAAGATAAATTGAACCGAGATTAAAATTAATCTGTATTGGTAGAAATGGATATTAATAATCTAAGTGCATTTCAATAATATTGTGTACATGGTACATTTGAGAATTGTTTACATTAGATACATATAGCGTAAAACAATTCTTCGGCTCTTATTTCATGATAATAACGTTTCGAGATCGACATTTGTCGTCTTAATCAACACGAATATGATTTATTTTAACGCATAAAAATATATCGTGCAAAATGAATATAACTTGACAGCTCATCATCAATACTCGATGAAATCCGAATTCTTAATAGTTAAACGCACGGTGTGTATGAACTATATTTCTTGTTACGTATCATTTCTCGTAATAATGACAGATAATAACAAGCACAATAATATATTCAATTCTTAGAAAATACGTCAATGCTTATCAATCGAATCAAATACATCTATTAGAGTAATGAACATTACATACGCTTCGTACTCTGTACGTTAGGTCCATTCCGATAAACGAGAAAAGATACTTTATACTTGATTCAACTATTTGGATTATTTCTCTGGTTTATCGCGTAATACATATTTGAATTAGATAAAAATATATATAATTTTCAACTCGCTGAGATGTAATACATACAATCCAATGGGGTCTTTGCAATTTGAAGAAAGTTTTGCAGAAAGCTGATAATATGAATATACAGCACAGATATGCTATAGAAATGTAAAAATATTTCGTTGAAGGATTATAATATTGCTGTAATGTGCAAGTAAAATAATATTAAAGTCTTGTCTGAAAAGTTTCAAGTGATCTCGCAATTAACAATAAGTGCAATACATCTTTAATAAGATACAATGATGTACTACAAATATAGACTGATAAATTTTAAGTTTTCAATTTTGATGGACAAATTTGGAAAATATAATTACGAAATTAGTGAAATCTATTCGAGATTTCTTTTTTTTTTTAATTTTGATCACTATTATACATATTAGCACGTAAAACTTTACATACATTATACAATTGTAACATTGTATATTTTTATGTTTTTAAAGTATTGCGATATTCAATGTTAAGCTTTCATAATTTCACATTTCAGCAACATTACAATAATGCAACGATGTGTAGCTGAAAACATAGATACTGTCTATGGGGAGTGGTATGGTACGAGAACGTCTTAAAATAGCCAAAAATTAGAAACTTGAAATGCGCGCGTGGTCGTCTATGTTGTGACAATTTTTTCCTTTTTGTTTTAAGTACTACTTGCAATATACTACAAAATATTGATGTGAAATTTTACTGATTTATCGGAAGAATAATAATTGTTGTTTGAATAAATGTTAGCATGACTCACGCGTGCATATTTTTTTCACATCTTTATTTTTTACAATTTATTATTTAAATAAATTAATAACACCATAGTATACATATATTCATTTAGTCCATTAAAAGAACAAGAAAACATTTCGTTTCTTTGGCTTATATATGTAATATTTTTTTTTTATAAAGATATTTAAGATATTTAAGATAAAACGATATGGTATAACGATACAATATAATATTTAGCAATAAAAAACTTTAAGATATAATCCTTAAATTAACAAAAGAACAATGAAGAAAACTAATTATAAATATTATTATTAATCTCTTTTTTATAACATATAAAGATCTACTAACGATTTTTGTTATTTCTATGTTATGTTTATAAACTTAAAATATCGTCATGTGTCAGAGATCATTTGCACGCTGGTTAATCTTTTGTTACTAAAGCTAGAAGACATTTTTTTGTAAAGCGTTGATTCTCGTGTATGAATAGTTTGAACACTTGACTCTGAGATAAAAGAAAATCAGAGTCGAGAATATACATTGTGTGTAATAAAATGTAACAAACTAATATTATAATATTCGTATCTATGTGAACTTAGAAAATAGATATATGCATTAAACATTATATAACACTCTGTTTTACGCAAATATTCTAACTGACTTTCGGTTAATCACTGGAAGAAGACCTACTATTTAACTTAAATCGTATATGCACAGTTATGACATTTTACATAAAATGTATATAAAATTGAAGACATAGAATTTCACTTTTACATATAGACGTTCGTTCACTTTTAATTGTAATTAAGCACATGACTAGGAAACGAAAGCTTTTTAGCATCATTCTGTTGTTAAATATATATGTATATAGAAATTGTCATATAATAGCTCGGTATATAACTATACAATAGGATAGAATATAATACAACCAAAAAGAAAGATTCTTCGTATGATAATTCGAAAAAAATAGCATATTTGTAAAAAGTCACTTTCTAGAAAATACGTGCAGTTGAAAACTATTTGGCTAACGTATCTATTCATTACTTATTCTTATTCGATTAGTGCTTATAAACATCGATATGATGTAGTATAACTTATTTTCATTTTACTATATTCTCATTTAATTTTCTATCAAGTTATCACAGTGGCATGCAATGTATAAGAGAAAAAGGGGTAGGAGGAAAGGAGAAGATTATGTGTGTGAGAGAGAGAGAGAGAAAGAGAGAATAAAAATATGTAGCGTGCGTTGGAAGTTTATGGTGGTGATATTTCTACTAAAAAAAAAAACAATTTTCCAATCATTATTATTCCGATAAATTAGTGATACGAAGAGTAGAGTAAATGCAATTTTAGATATAATTTTTTTCTTATCATATGTTAGCAATATCTAACATACGTAATAATAAAACACATGAATAAAAACATACAGATACACTCACACACACACACACACACACACACACACACACACACACACACACACACACACACACACACACACACACACATTAAAGCTTGTTATATTATTTCCAATCATGCCACTACATATATTTTCAAATGCTAACGCGAATAGAAGTAATGAGTAATAGATACATTAACCAGATCATCCGCACGTATACTTGTTTTATTTTAAAAAATTAGCTTCTTTTTATGAAAATAATAATATAAAAAAGTATTTCTAAAAAAACATTTTTAAATTTATTTTTATATAAATTCCTCTTCTAGTCTTTTAGATTGATCATGAAAAAAATTACTCTCTCTTTCTCCCTTTGTATATTGTGTGAACGTGTATGTATGTGTATATGTGTGTGCGCGCGTATCACGTCTTTTTACAAATATATTCTAGTTTCTGACAAATCTGTAATACATTTGTAATTACTGTAATAATACAAATTGAAAGAAAGCGAAAATATGTAGGAAAATAATTCCTTTTCTTCTCTAAAGCTGCACGGTGTTATACTGTATATGTTGATTGCTTTAATTGAAAATGTTTACACAATATACAATATAATAATAAATGAGTCCCTTCTTCTATGGGACATTTTCATTCGTTATAGCTTTATAGAATTTCTCTTTTTTATACATGAGATATTTTATTGTACAAAATAGTTACTATTCTCTCTCTCTCTCTCTCTCTGTTCAATTTTTATTAATTTTCTTTTTTTTTTATATCTGCAATGTATATTTACAAAGTGCACGTCAATATTATTCCACTGAATATGCCATTACTCGTTAGGAAACTTATTGCGGTTAATTTGTACAAAAGTGTTATAATTACATATTTTTTTCAGATTGATGTTGCAAACGCATAAGAATATGCATATACTTTAGCTCAGTAAGATTTTTACTCTGCTAACGACTCTCGTAATAACAAAAAAAAATAAGAATCGACCATCGAGACAATGTTTTATTTACAATCTGGCATATGCAATGTATGCTGAGCATATTTAACAGCACATTCTACGTATCACATGATTGGGGCAGCAATGGTCAGATTCCTATTAAACTACGCATTCTTATTTAAATGTTCATGTATGTGTATGTGTACGTATATGTGTATAAAATTTATATATTAATATATTAATTATATATATAATTTATACATATATATTATTAACATACATATATACATATACTATATATATAATATATATTTATATTATATATGTATTTTATTATATATATAATTTATATACATAAATTATTTATCTATATAATCTATTTGTACTATATGCAATCATGTATATTCTGTATTAGATATAATCATTTTTACTATACGAAATGATGTACATTCGGGATACGCATCGCGCCTAATTATTCGTATATCGTGACTCTGCGTTTAATATAAAACATTAAATAATAAAATTAGAAATAGCAAGAACAAACATATCAATTTAGCTAATAAAAATGGAGTTTTGTATTTTTGTAATATAGATGTTATATGATATACTGTACAAACTGAAGGAACATATTTCCACCAGAATAATGAACTGGAATAAACGAATGAATGAAAAACTCTTGTAAATGGACCGTTTCGATCCAACCGAATTAGATCTCTGTACATTTTCTATTTCAATCTATACCAGAAACATATTTCTTCAGTATATTATGCAACATCTTGTGTATAACTTGGTATATTAAAATATATCTGATCGACCGTATATTTGTTTTATGTATTTGTGTATGTGTGTATGTGGATGTGTATAATTTAGCAAACAAATATACGTTTACTAGAAAATATCGCTTTTGAATAAAAAAGTATCAACAATATTTTCCTAAAAAATTATCGAAGAATACAAGTTCAAGACATAAACAATGGGAAAAAAAAAGATATCGTGCCTGTCGCAATAGTGAGAGTTTAAAGATAATGCATGCAAAAAAAGCTATGTCAATCAACAAATGCTAGTTCAGTAACTTTGTAACATCAGTTCTGTTATTTCTAAATGTAACGGTTATTTCTTTCGGTTGAGCTAATTATAAATAGATACTGTGTGATACGGCTCCAAATTTATTAAAGACGCTATTAATTTTATAAATCAGTTTTCAAAGCATCTTTTGGCGAATTGCCGTCAAGATAGAAGCGATGACATGTATTTAGCGTCACATTCGCGTTATCGTTATCGCAACGAACATTCACGAGTACTTACATGTATTTACGAGTTGCCATATAATAGTCGACGATTGCAAAAATTGGAATGAGTAAACATTTGTCGAACTTTCAGATATTTCTGCGATACAGCACTTTTCGTGCCAGCCTCATTGCTAGTGAAGATTGTATTATTAGCGGTGTCTTGTATTATTACCGCAAAATTATTTTGTATAATTTATCTTGACAAATGCGAGGATGATTCATATTATTGCAGATTTTTGATACCTCTGTAATACAGCTGGAGGTTTACTGACTCACCGGTCATCAAATATACACAATTTCGTTGACGTCGATAACATGTCGTTTCATCGCCAGGAGTAAAGCAGTCATCAGCTGAAGATCATTACGAAGAAGTGTGATGTCAATTAAGTTCAATACCAGCATCATTCCTTTCAAATGTAAGTCGTATCTATTCGTATACAGGATTATTTTAAGAATGCACAAGACAGTTATTTAGATGTTGTAGAAGACGTCTTCTTGTCAAGATGACAACGGCAGTTCTTTGATGCAGGATTAATTATTTGATAGAAATGATATCCTGAGAAGATCCACTTGTGTAAAATTGGAAACTGCTTATCTTGAGGTTTATGCATGACATGTTGCAGCAATCTGTGATTGTGATAGAAGAAAACCGGAATAAGAGCAAACTTATTTTCCAACAATAATTTTTATCGTTTTCCTCCAGTTATATATTTATCAATAAGTTAATTATCGCTGTCAGCGTAATCATCAGTGTCGGTATCGCCGCTATCATCATGTCTCGACTGTTGAATGTCCAATGAATTCCTTAATAAATTTGCATCGCTGGCCGTATTCACCGAGTTGTCTATTAAAATGTCCACACTTGGCGATAATATCCATGATACAACATTGTGCAACCTACGAGCAAGCATAATTTTAAATTACATATTAAGAATATATCTTTATTTCTAAAAAAAAATTCTCTCCAGGCATATAGTTACAAAAAATCTTCAGATTTTTCGAAGTATTAGAAATGATTATAAAAGCCAACGTGCTAAAAACTTCATAAAACCATAAATATTAATCAATAATTAATAATGTATAAAATTAATAAGAAAAATTACAGATATACAAAAATCTATAGCTAATCAAAATGTGAATTGCTATGTACGTACATATCAAAATATTAAAATTAAAATATTAAAAGTTACAATTTTGTAGAACTATATTATAAGATCCTGGGGGAAGAAAGTAAAATTTGCAAAATACACTTTGCTAAATAAAGCTAAAAACATGAGATAAACAGGAAAAAAGCTTAAACGTTAATTTAGTACGTTAATTTATATAAATACGTGCATCTTTTCACCATGCTATTTTATACTTTACTTACTGAGCTGTAGATGATGGTTACATTTCATCATCACACAGCCTGCAAGAAACGTATTATTATCATTATGATCATGGTGGAAAGGAAGAATATATGTTGTTAGTTGAAGTGCGTAGTGTAAGACATCTATTTGTCTACAATGCATGCAGTAGGCACGAATCAATACTAGAATCATATAAAATATGTAACTACATATGTAATTTGAAACAATATAATATTGATAATGTAAGATATATAACATTTATACAGATAATGAATTGATCGAATATTATGCATTAAGTGTAAAATTCAATTCATGATTTAAAACCTCTAACTGATTTATAATTTTGTGTTTCAAACTGCAAATGATACTTACATATCTTGTTGTTCATTGCCACTTTCTTCGGCAACCAATAATTCATATTCTTCTGCAGCAAATCGATCCCAATCCGAGAGCTATAACAAAAACATATCTATGACATTTATATTAATAAAGAACAATTGCATTAAAGGAAATGCATTATTACAGAAATATGTTATTATAAATTCCCGATTCATTCCTATTTGTCTAAAAATATTCTTTTATAAATTGCTTTACAAATATTTTGAATTTAATAAGAATTAAGACACAAATCATTCAGAAAATATAATCATAATCTCATTACAATATAATCATGATATTCAAAATGCTTAAAGATCGGCACAAAAATACGTTCAATGTAGTATTAGATTAAAATAAAATTTTAACTAAGATAAATGATTACGTACTTCGTGACCATCAGCATCATGATCTCTCGTCGAGGCAAAAGGATCTCTCTGTTCGTGATCTAGATACTTTTCCAAATTGAAGAAAGTGTCAAAGAAGATGGACGTCATTTTGCACTTTTTCAAGTCGTTCAACGATATCTTGCCTGGTATCTCCGGATGAATCATATCCAACATCTGTGATATGTTACGTTTTTGAATATTTTTGTATTTTCTTGCAATGTTTTATTCAATGTATATTTTTTAGTGTTATTTCAAAAACTCAAATTTAAAGAATTATAAACCTATAGAAAATTTCCAGAAACTGAAATGGATAAATTCATAATTCTGATGTTACCTGACAAAGACAATCTTCGAAAGGCAACGTTTCCAGGCCAATCGCTTCCATTCGACGTAATTGTTCTTCATAGAAGTACTCCAGTTCGTACATCGACAAGTAACCATCGCCATCGAGATCCATACATCTATCGATGAAAAATTATAACGTATACTAAAAGGTAAATGGTACACTATAAATTCTATTGACCTTCTGTAACTAACACAAAATAATTACCTAAACCAATATTCAATGGCAGTTGAATGATTCTTGTCTTCCTCACTAAGAAGAAACCATACAAACTCTGTGTAACTCATCTTATCTTCTGGTTGTTGCGCGTTGTTATTGTTCTTTGCTCTACCCCCTCTCGTCACGGCACCACTAAATATCCTTTCGATCATTCGAGTAGATAACGCTGAAAACAATTTGATAAACCAAATTAATGAGAAATCAACATAAAATCAGCACATATTACATATTTAATTGCAAAACACGTTCTCTTACCATGATCATTATGTCTCATTAGATCTGATTTATCTATAAAGAGATCATGATCGCGATCCAATTCCCAGAATTTGCAATATATCACATAAAAATGTTCGTAGCTGAAGTATGCTGTAACTTGATTAATATCCTCCTCATGTTCAAGCACGGCGATCACTGCCAACAGATTACTTCGCCTTAATTCGGCAATTGAAATTTTACCGCTCCAACTTCGATTCACGCAATAAAATATCCTAGCGATCACCTGCAATTATTTTCATAAATATTTATAAACTTATTTCATAGATTCCATAGCTTCATATACAATCGCAAATTCATTATTCGCAAGTTCATTGTTAGTTGCGGTTAAATTATAGCCTCAAAAATAAAAATAAACATTAAATAAAACCAATAAAATTATTTGAATCTAAATTTTTGAATAAGATATATCGAATAATTTTAAAATTAGATTTGATTATAATAAATTTGGTCAAAAAAAGAATGTATTGAAAACATCAATTTAGGGAGATGTTAAACAAAAACTCTGCAAATTTATCATATATGATAATTATCAAGCTGATTGCAACTTGCTTTTAATAGAAATTAATACATTTGACAAAATAAAAAAATTTTCAACAAATAAGAAAAGAAATAATCATTTCGTACAAACCGTGTGTACATAGCGGGAATGAAATTCCGTAGCTTCTTTTAAAAATACCAGTCCTGGATGCGTTTCTACTACGTCCTGTACGAGTGGGACCAAATCCTCCGGAAGTATACTGTTTCGAAGTCCTCGAGTGATGATGTTGATAAATTTACTAGCTGCATCGTGATGACTAGCTGTTAATCTGTAAGGATAAATGTAAAATCTGTTTATTACTTCTAATTTCCATTTCAATATATTTGACAATATAAATGAGTTATCCAAAACTAATTATCGTAAAACATCATTTGTTTATTTTAATATTATTTTTAACATATTATATAAATCTGTTTAAAAAAACTCGAAAGTCTTTGTGTAAAAAAATCATAATTTAAAAATTTTTGTTACAACTTACTTTCTATAAAATGACCGACTTATATTTTTATAAGGAATTGGAAGTATATATACAGGCAATTTCTATAAAAAATGATTGATATAATTATAATAAAATTTAAGATATAAAAACTATTCATATAGAAAGTAATTAGTCTAAAGAAGAACGCTAGTATACGTGCAAATAATTATTTTATAAATAAGATCATTTAAGAATATAAGAACATAAAGAAATTTTAATTTTAGTTTTTTTAATAGAATCCTGATAAGCAAACTTATTCGCAATATGCCAACAAATTGTTAGCAAATTGGCAGCAATGTTCGCATTAATACTTTGAATGCCATGTCATATTTGAATGATTTTAGTTAGTTTTCGCAAGGATGACGATTGCCATTTACCAATAACAGTTTTATTTATTCAATTTAAATGATTTTACTAAGCATTTCTAAGATATTAAAAAATAATAAAATATTAAAATAATACAGTCTGTTTTATTAAAAATAGAATTATTTGTTTTACCTAAATTTTACCCATAATTACACATTAATAATTTTACATATAATGATTACTTTATAAATTGCTCTGTACATAATTTAGAAAGCATGGCGACAGTTACAATAAACATTTTGCGAAATATAAAAAACTCGATAAAATGTAAGGTATTTAGAAAATATTTACAATTTTAATTGGTGTGCATTTTTAATAAAAAAAATATAGATTGTATTCTATATCTTACTCTTTCCAAAATTCTAGAAAGACATTCATCTCGACAAATCCTTTTTGTTCACCGCCTGCTGCCAGGAAAAGTGGTATTTTCCAATACAAGGGTAAGTCACAAGCCTATACAATAAAGAAAAAAATCCACAAAATTTATATCAAAGTATATTAAAGTAGATAATATATTAGTATATCATAAGCTTATACTATGATTACGAATGAATAGAAATATTGCCGTGCTACATGTGTTATTATGTGGAAAGATGTATTTGAAAATAACAAAAATATTAAACTATTCGTTTTCTTATTCTTAAAAGTAGATTATTTGTTACACACTTAAATTAGATAAAATGCTTTGGATATATTTAAATGTTTTAAAAAAATGAGCATGTACTAATTCGTTAATCAGAATGAAAGCGATTGATTAAAAAATAATAAAAAAAATTTTTAATTACATAATTTCTATTTGTCATCTAATTTTTCATGTGTTCTCTTCCTTAATATTATTATAATAAATCTATTAATAAAAGATTATAAAAAACATATTAATAAAAGTAATGATTGGAAATTGTTATAATTAAAAAAATGTATTAATTCTGACCTTCGTGATGATATGAAATTGTGCGCGAGAAGCGCGATAATTTGGTAACGTCTGAAAGGCCGCAGTAATCTTTGAAATGATTGTCTCTGTTTGTGAGAGAGGAAGTGGCTTCCCTCCTGGAAAATAAAATCTGCAAAAAAGATAGCATTATTTAAAAATTAGACAAATAAAAGATTTATCGACTATTCATTAATCAGATCAAGTTAAAATAAAGATGCTTGCAAATTTTTCGATATATATTTTTAGAAAGAGACTTTTTAAAAGAGTAATAAATAGATAGGATCAAACAAGATTAGTTAAAAATTGAAAAGAATTTGGTGTTGCATTGCAACGATTTTTATGTATTGTATATTTTAATTAATTAATAAAATATGTAGTACATAATAATTTTTCTTTTATTATACAGGAGATGTTATCTCTCATTGATATCAAGAGATACAATCACATTTCACGTTAATTTCTAAATTATTAAATTACATTCAAAAATTTTAATTAATTAAAAATAAAATAATATAATTTTCAATTTCTTGCTACTTCAGTGATATAGTAGAACATTTATTAAAACATTTGCACAAAAATGATGTATAACAAATGCATGCATTTGTTCTTTATAATTTGTTTTAAATTGTTTTTTTTTATGTTATTATATACGAACCTCGGTATATGAACATTCCTATTGCCTTTCACCTGCCTTTGTAAAGTTGTATGTGGTGGTAAACTTTTTTGCTGAGTCTTCTCTTTCGAGTAAGTCTAGAAGAAAAGATGTGAGTTGAAATAAAAAAAAAAAGATTATGTTTAAAAAAATTAATTAGAAATCTATCTGTAAGAATACATCATCTTTGATCATAAACAACATCAAATCGAATAAAAGAACACAACGCTTCTTCTTTTTGAAACGTATATTCTACGAGTTTAGTTATAACTCGTTGGTGTCGATCAAGGACACGCCGACATCCTGTTACATCGTAAGAAGATTTCGAAGAATGCAAAGAGGTGATCAATGCACTGCCGCACCTCGCAGCGCCAATGATTACATCATGACCATTATACGACTGCTCTCACGCAGTTTACATGACAAGATAAGAGCATTCGCTAGTGATGAACTTAAGATAAACTTAAGTCGCTACAAATGCGATGATAATTTCAAATATTAATTATTAAATTTATTATTATACTCAAAATAATAATCAAAAAGTTTCTAAGAGTCAAAGTCATAAAAGTTTTAAGTGTATTGTTTTTATATTAAATATTTTAAATACTTTTAATGAACGATTTTCTAAGTTAAAGAATCCAAAACTTTTGAAATTTTTAAAATTTTCAAAAAAGAATTCTTTTTGAATAATATTCATACGAGATTTATAAGTTCTTATTATTAAAGGTTTGAAAAACATTTATTTTTTATTCTTATAAAGAATTCAAAAATCATTGCTAACAATATTATGTTCATATAAGAATTCTTTATATTTATCAACTGAGAAAATTCCTTTCTTGTATATTTTATTTCATTTTCTTCATTTAGTATTTATTTGCAATTTACAATAATTCTTTTTAAGAGTATACTTATATAGAAACATATAGGTAGTCATTGAAATACATTTTATTACAGTTTTTATTAAAATAGAATATAGTGTCCTGCGTTCGCAATTATATGTAGTTTATGTAAATTGAATTTTAATGTAATATTATTATCATTAATAACATAAATAATAAAGGAAAAATATATTCCAATGAATTTCTTTAGCAAGAATTACAAAACCAAAAGAATTACCTGAGCCTTATTTTGCACTTCGTGGCCACCTCTCCATGTATTAATAGCCGGTTGTCGTGGACCACGTTTATCTAATAACAGTTCGCTCGGGCATTTTTCAAAAATGAGTACACGCTCGGCTACAGAGCCTCTGGTGAGGAACGGCCGAACGGGATTGTTGCCCGTTCCCGTCGCCGCGGCCGTTCTTATATGCTGCTTTTGTTGACTAGTTAATTCCGGATGGGGCACAGCCTGTTCCAAACGCGGTCGTGGGGAAGTAATCCTTGGTCCCCATCTGGATGTCACTGGGTCTTTGTCCGTGTTCTTATTATCCTTGTCCTTTTGTATCTCCATTTCGAATTTCGTTCTCGCGTTGGAGACCAATTGCTCCGTGGTGGAACTATTGTAAGGATTATTGGAGGCTCGTTGCTCCTCGAGTCGTTGCTGGGTAGGTGGATTTTGTTGAGCGGCCTGGTATCTGACTTTGGCATAGTCAATCGCCGACATAGCGGACAGATCATCCTTGCTGAGTGATTTCGCGTCGTTGGCTGATGCAGCATGATCAGTAGTCATAGTGGCTGCAGTAGTTACATTGCCAATATTGGATACATTCGCCGCAGAACTGGATGCTCCCGAGTTAGATACTGCCGAGCTGTTCCCGTGAAAAGTGTGTCCTCCGATGATAATCTGTTTGACCGGTTCAACCTTTGGTTTTTCTTGCTTAACAGCCGGTTTCTGTCTAGTGCGCAAACACGCCATTGTCCTCTCTGGCTCTTCAGTGATTACGGCACCTGTTTTCAGAGCGTTTATCAGTCTTTCTTCCTCTCGTGCGACTTCGTCGAGATACTCGCGTTGCGCGATGACCGATCTCTTCTCATCCTGCGCCGGCAATGTTTTCGAGATATCCTCTTGTTGAGGGGTTTTAGCTGTCGTGCGAGATACATCCGCAACTCTCTTGGCGTCGTTTAACTTATTTTTTAATGGCCAAGTTGTCAAACCTGAACTGACCGATGAGTTGACGTTTAAAGAGGAATCATTGGGCGACGATGCGATTAATGTACTAGTGGGCCTCTTTTGCTGTATCGCTCTATTGGAAGGTGTTAAATCGACTGGAAAAGTAGTTTCGATAGTCTCCAGGAAGACCTCGCAGTGATGAGAGCCGGGCGTCTTCGCAGGGACCTGAGGCTTTACTATTTGTGACGGTTTGTTCAAAAACGATGAGGTAGGAGACAGTAAGACACTCGTCAGTTTCTTCGAGTTATCGGCAATTACATTATTTTTCGTGACGGCAGGCGTCTGCTGCTGTTGCGTAGAGTTTCTCTCAAACTTCTGTAGGGCAAATTGTATGGAAGACGGTAATGGCTTAGACGGTGATCTCTGTTTGGAAGCAGCTATTCTAGCTTTGTCCTCTACTACAAAATTGTTGACTAGCTTCTCGAGATTGCCATTATCCAGATTCGGCGTTTGGGTCAATATATCTACCGTTGTTGGAGAAGAATGTTCGAGCGACGGTGACGTCTTGCCGCCAATATTATTTCCAGTCACGGCGTTCGCGATAGCAGGTGAATTGCAAGGGGTCAACGCGCTGCCGAATTTGTCAGCGGCCGTTGTATTGCTGTGGCAAGTTAGAATCTCCGTTGGCGCCAATCCGCGGCTCTTCCACGTCTGATAAATCGCCTCTGCGTGATCGCTGATCTGTTTGGCGATTGCGGCGATGTCTTCTTCGCCGGAAGCGGAAGTGTCCGCGGGGAACTTTCGGCGTAGATCATGCTTGGCCGTGGCAGCCATATCATAGAGATGCTGTGTCTGTTGCAGTTGCGGGTGATGTTCGAGCAAGAAGTTTACCACTCGATTGCTCAATTCGACGGACTGATCCAACACCAATTCGACTAACTCGGGATTCTTCCGAACAGGTACGATGTTAATTGGAATCGCGTAACCAAAATGGATTGTTTGACAGTTCACTCGAACATAATCTGAACGTGATTCATTCACCAAGCAGGCGTTCAAATTTGGACAGTGCACCGCCTTACTTGGACGTGAATCGACTATCGCTGATACAAAGAGATTGCGTCGTGTCGCGTAGACCTGGCAACCCCAGGACAACGACGACGACGGCAACGACGATGACGACGATTGATGTAGTTCCGCTATATCAGCCGATAATAGGGATGAAGATGTTCCTGAAGATTGCTGAGATATTATTGTTATCGCTGGCATATCTCAGGCCGGTTGGCCCAAGAATTCTACTTTCCACAATCGCCACGTTGTTATTTTACAATTTTCTTTCATGTAACCCATCATCTTCACTTCACCTTTATCACTCAGGTGCGCCTCTTGTTTTTTACTTTTGATTTCTCTTCTTAAATTAGGTTGACGATTATAATATGATCAAAATAATAGCCGAATTCAAGATGTGGTCAGACTCGCATAGATGAGTAGTTATCTGAAAAAATACGAATGAACTTTAATATATAAATGTTTAATAAAATAACTAAAATGTAAAAAGTGTAAGTTACCAACAAATTTACGAATAGTATATTTCATCAGGGTACATGAAAACTATTGTTTTCTTTAGTAAAATATTTTGAAACATGTTTTTTATAATGTTTTATATGTTATTACTAACAATATTAAAAAAACATTTAAAATAAGAAATATATGTTTTGAATATAATATAATATATAAAATATACAATATAGGATAAATCATCTAACGCATGTACCATAGATATTTTTACGTTTGGAAATAATAAAAAAATTTGAAACCATAAAATTTTACGGTTTCAAGGAATACGTAGTGATAATATTTTAAATATCTTTAAAATTAAAAAATACTTAACTTTTTAAATAACAGTATAACTTTTCTTATATAATATGATTTCTCTAGTTATTTTGTA
>VBVQ01003993.1:0-16442 GCA_011636635.1 Tetramorium simillimum
TTATATTAAATTATAATTTGAATTTTTAATTTTAAATTTATATAATATATAAATATTTTTTATATAATATATATTTTTTATAATATAATTTGATATATATTTATTATGTTCAAAGATTTAGCGACATATTAATATTTTTTATTTTTAATTAAGTAAGAATATTATGTTCTAAATTCTTAAAAGAATTAATGCTATTTTATTCTATTTTATATTATTAATAGTTCAAAATTAATTTGCGACTTTTCATATTTTCCGCATTTTTAAAAAATGCTATCGTCTATTCTCGACTTTAGTATTGTAAAATTTTTCTATCAAACGTCATTGTCCATAGCAGAAAAGCAAAGCAAAATTCTCACATTATGAAGAAGAAAAAGAAAGTCCATAGCTCTGCGGATAAGATCAGAAAGAATATTGGACTGAGTACTTCGAAATCAGGTTGCATTAGCAACTAAATTCTCGTTCCTTACAAAATGGAACATGCACCAGGCGCGAGTTACAGTACCGTATTTCTTGATGAAAGGCTAGAAAAGATATTTAATATTCCAATTCTGTCGATATTGAGGAAGAGAGACGTGAGTAGAATTAATTTAGTCTTTATCCTTTTTTGTCAGCCGTTGTACGATGTTCATTTTTTATATGGGTGAACAAGACTTTTAGCAGAGCGATCGACATAAGGAAAGAAATCCAAATTTTATAGGGAAAACGAAAAATCATGTTTACTATCGATGCAATTTCTAGGAATCTTCTTTTTACACCTTATACGATTCCTCTCGATTCCTTGCATGCGCGCGGATGTAGGAAAAATCCAAAATTTGCACAGAACCGGAAATATACATATTTGATTTTGGCGTATCGTTTTCTATTGTGACTGTTTTATGTATCAGACATTTATACTTTCATAGCTTTCACAAAATTGAAATTTAGTTTTATATGACAGACAATGTTTTTACATTCATAGTGTTGTTTTTTTTTTTATCTCCAAAAATATTGGCTTGCATTTATTTTTTAAAGCGATCGATTGTACGACAGGCTAGTTTTATTAGGTCTTCAATATTCGCGAAGATTCTCTTTAATCAAAAATTCATTTCTCGTGATGTAAAACGAAAAGAGAAACGCCATATCGTGAGATACATTGAGAGGAAGCGAGCAATTCTGATATGAAGCAACGAAAGGCCGCTGAAACGGGATGGAAATTCAAAGGCGGGTTGATTTACAGACGAAGATTCCCTGAATTTCATCTCTGATCAAAAGCGTAACTCGGTCAGCATTTTACGAAACCCCCGCTCACGAGCGAATAATTTTAATGACCCGCGTACGAGTAAAATCTGATGAGAGAAATACCCACATAGTAATCCATATCGTATTCGCAGATTAATTGAGAAATATAGTCGGATAGAACCATAAGATTAGTTGTCTTTACCACTGAAAATGTGTTCATAATCGTCCAAAATTAACTTTTCTCTCGCAGCTTTGAGCGACAAATAAGAATTCTTTTAATCTCGCGTCAAATTACAATTTCCTATTAAATTTTAAATTAAATTTTTCCATAAACATTGAATTATATTTTTTAAAAGATATAATAACACTTACAACAATAACATACAAAACATGTGATTTAAGTTAAATATTATGTAGTAGAATGAAGAAATAAAGTTTCTCCTTGTTATTTACTTTCAAGAGATACGTATTTATCTCTTTTCCGAATAATCTTTTGAGAATTATTCATTCGTATCTGTGCAATAAGAGAACCGATAATCAAGTGGATTTCTCGATCAAGGATTCTCGACTTTTATAAATTGTTCGTATACATGTGCATGAGATTGTAATTCGATTTCTAAATATCTTGTAAGTCAATGTACACCACCCTGTTCATTCATCACATCTCTGCTTGTTCTTCCATAAACTATCTTTTATTTTAAACTTCTTTCGCAAATACTATAACTTCTACGCTTTCTCTGCTTTTATTTTTTTCTTCCTTTATATTATTTCCGTTCCTATTTTCCATTTGTTGTAATTAATATTGTAAATAGATAGATCGATATGTGATAAGTAATGAACTTCCCCTATTCTTCCCCATTCTCTTGCATTATGTATTCTCTTCAATTCCATCGTTTCCCATCTGAATATCTTTGATTTCAGAAAGATCGACATCGAGAATTTGTGTAGAAATATTTTCTTCTATTTTATTTATATACGTGCTAATATGGAAGAAAAGCAATTCTTTCAAATTTTAGTTAATGTATAATATTTATAGAATTCTTTTACAAAATAATTCTATTAATTTTATTAAAATGTCAAAAAAACGGCAGATTTAACATTTTTCCGTGTGATATCTCTTGTTGTTTTATTTTAATATTTGAAAAATGGTTCCTCCACATAAGCATAAGACTCGACTTTTGATCCCTTCGTTGGCCATGATATATTATATATTTTTAGAGGATAGGCAGTCAAAAGAGCGAGTACGAATGCATATTGAATAACAAAAGAATTTTTATTACTATCGTTCGTATCGATAACATGTATAGCAGTTATATTAGTTTATTACTCTCATTGTGATTATATTATTACATTTCATATCAATGTAAGCGGATGGTGCGTATTAGTCGCTGGTGCCGTAATTATTATCGTCCTCAAAAACATGTCGGACTATTCATGCACATATCATTTCAATCAAATCGCAAATGGGTGCTGTTCTCTGAAATTAGTGTACGCTTATATATTTTGTTTCTCTTAATTATCATATATCTCGAGATTTAATAATTTACGAAAACGTTGTACAGGATGGTCTATAAAAAAATTGTCTCTGATCTTTAGATGAAATAACAAGAATTCTTCTCGGATTTTTTCTGAATTACAACTTTATTGAAACTGATTACTTACATAAATAAGTAAAGATATAATATACCTAAAAAATTTTTATATAATAATATATATAATTCGATAAATAAAAAAAATGAAAAATAATTTTAATTATTTTATTTTTGAAACAAATTTTCTATGGACTATCCTGTCACTATAAATTATCAAAAAAGAAATCATCGATAAGAAAAACACTATTATCATTGGAGTACCTCACATTTAACAAATTTTTAATTAGCAAATTTAAAGTGCAAAATTAATTAGACGATATTTATACTTATGAACGTACTTTGGTGAATAATCTTCGTTTCCCGAGTGAGAGAGTAAATAAAAATTTTTTCAGATTAATTAGCTTTTGAAATGATATTATAATGTAAAATAAATCATTCAACGTGTTTGTTTTTCAAAATAGCGTTATAATTCTTTTTAAATACGATAATGCAAAATTCATGCAGCATTCATCAATAATTGTGAAGAAATTTTCGACAATCTTTAGTTAAATTGTACTTATATGTCCCGATAGAGATCAAATGAAGCTCTATATATATATATATATATATAAATTAAAAAAAGGTCTGTAGTTAAAACAGACAATTAGTAAAATGTCTGTTAACTGTCCAATTCACGTTAGAATTATATTTCGCGTATCACGTTTCATCGTTCTACCAACCATGTCGCTACTTTTGACTTTATATTGACTTTTGACTTAAATACGTAAAATATATAACGTATATTGACATATTTATACATCAATTCGTGTTACAAATATTGTTCAATAAGTAGGAGAAAGTCCGATCAAAAAAAAAAAAAATACAATGCGAGAATCACCGAAAGAAACATGAATGGGACATAAAAATATGAGAGCACGCGTTAAAGACCAAAATACTTTTAAAAGGATATTTATCTATTTCTGTTTCACCGTGCCTTGTATCCAAGGCGATATAACAAGAGTAATTAATACCATTCAGAAACGCGCAACCAGCGAGATAGATTTAATCTCGCCGTTGATCTCGAAGATAAATTCTTAAAATGACAGAACAATATTAACAAGGTGTTAAGGAATGCCCTCCCGTGTTCGGCTTCTAATAGGAGTCTAAAAGCGTTTAGCTCCGGCCACGCATACCCCATCTGAGCTACCTCGTTCAGGAACTCAATCACGCGACGCGCAGACGCGGCTAACGATTCCCGGGCGCTTTGTAACACGACACGGAGCCTATATCGTGCCAAAGTATTTATCTTGAAAGCGCCAGCACGCTTGACCGCCACTAATATCCCACTAATCCACTTTGCACAATCTTCCCTCATACATAATCCCAGGCACTCCGCCCATAGATCATAAACACTTCCGTGCGGCTTGTATGTTCTCCGCGCCTAACCCGTTTGCGGTCTCGTCCGTTTAAAACGTGCCATTATAATCGACCTTCGCGTTGCACGTTTCGGAGAGCGCGATTCATTTCCGAGCGCATTAATATTTTCATGCGTGAAGCCTTAGAGACAGAGAACGTCTGCATGATGCGACTGAATATTTAAATAATTTCATTCTATAACAGTGATTTATTTAACGATAATTAAAGTTTAATAGCAATGTAACATTCATTTAAGGTATTTAAAAAATTAGAAAAGCGTCTAGCTTTTTAGATCTACAGTAAGCTTTTTTGAAAAGCTTAATTGGAATTAAATAATGACCTTTATATTATCATTTATTCTCTCCATTCTAACCAAAGTAAATGATTTTATAACGATGCATTTGTTCCAGCTTATAATATTTTAGCAGCGTATCAAAGATTAATTTAAATTAAAAATTTTACTCCAGAAGTATCTCATTAAAAATGTTATATTTCATATTCTTATACAATTGATTCTGACACAATTTTTACAGATTCATTACTTAACAATTAGATGAAAATAAAAGATATTGACTTACTGATACGCGCAGCGGCCAAGTTGTGAATTGTACTGCGATCTATGTTGATCTACAAAACGCAAATATATCCAAATATAACAGCGGCCAAAATAATTAATGCTGCAGAAAATAATTATTACGCTCGTGAAATAATTATAAACAATTTATATCGATAGATAATAGATTACTTACCCCTAGATTGCTTCGCCGTCGCCCGCGGCCTCCCCGGGCCGCCTCTGCTGCTTCTTCACGGCACAACACTCACCCACGAAAATTTACTCGCGACCTCGCGCACATTAATCACTAAGGTACGACGGTTACGCAACATTTTGTACGGCACTCCCGCGAACTGAGTCCTCGTAGCGATCTCGTTTGGCGTCTCGTGGTACCTGACGCGATCATATTGCGTAGGATAATGAGACGACACACGGAGCGGTTTACGCCGCTACCTGCCCGCTCGAGCCTCAGTGGGCAAATGATAACGCGGCGACCTTGTGTCAGCGCGCTATACACATCGCTATGAGCATCATCAAGGCCGCGCGCCAGCCGCGATATACATGGCGGCCCGAAATATTTAAACATTATAGAATAAATATACGGCAAATATTCTGGATTCTCAGCGTTGCGCGTTAATAATTAGAGAACGGTGAAAATATATTGCAATTTTTCATCACTTAATTCACTCGATCCAGTGATTCGTGCATTATTCGTGCGCTCAGTTCGTAAACGGTGAGCAAATTTATTTGAATTTGATGAAAAATTTAAAGCGCGACAAGAGAACATTGAAATTGTTAAAAAAATTATTATTTTTGTCAATTATTTTGTCAATACTGTAAAACAATAATTTGCAAATCTCTATTTGATTCCCAATCCAACTGGTAATAGATCACGCGAAATATCTGCTTCGCGAAGTAACTGCCTTGAAATCATTCCTTGAAAATTAATTATCCATACAAACTATTAATCGCTATTTGCCCGAAAAATAATTACGTTTCCGGATATTTTAATTACGATCACGATTTTATGCAAACTGTTTGTTTTTGGCGTCATAATAACATCAAAATTAACGTGTATATATATATATATATATATATATATATATATATTTGTAAGCCGCAAAAAAAGAACACCGAGCACTACGTGTCACTCAGTTTGTCACTGCTGCAAAATATTTAATGTACTGCAAAATAAATTTATGCCGAATATTCTGCATACTACCTATATTTAAAATTAATTTTGATGAATGGGCATTAAATCTAACGTTTGAATAATAAAATTTTGCCCTACTTTGATGAAAAAGAGCTTACGTAATTTAATTTGCTATTTTTACCTTTTTCAAATTTTTATAGAAAAGAATAAAATTCGCCGTGTGCATGTGTATAAAATTTTGATAAATCAGAAAAACTAATTTGCCATAAAAAAATGATCCAATTTCTTGACTCGTTAAAATTACAATCAGTTTTATTCTTTTTGAGACGTAATATGTACGTATAGTAATATATACATATATATAATCTACTCTTAAAAAAGCGTGTTAAATCGATACTCAAAAGTCTCAAAGTATTGTTGCCTCTTTTCCGTGATGTTGATTTTCTCGCTTGGCTTATTTCGTATTGCGAGAGTAACCAATAAAACATGAAAATTATTTGTTAATTTTTTGCTATTTTTTACTTCTAAAATTAATTTTTTTGCTTCATTTTTTAAAAATTTACTTAATATTGAGCTATCGAGCCTCTCGTAAAAACTTTCGTAAACTTTTTTGGAAAATATAAGTTACGCCTTTTAATTTTAATTAGCAATTTTTGTTAAATTATTTTACTCATTTTACTTTAAATCTTATTCCATTATAAATATTTTCAAAGATATTTATCTAACTTTATAAAGTTTCATATTATACATATAAAGCGCAAATTATTTAAGATAATTAAATGATATTGATGTATTATTAGAATTCCTTTACTTTTAGAATAACTTTTTTTAAGTAACAAAAATTATAAAAAAAATATTAATCTTATTATTATTATAAATATTAGCTATTTTACGAAAATCTGTTTTGTATCTGTTTTACTCAAGAACGCATTAATATAATAAGTATATTCTATAGAATAAATGTGTGCGCTTTATTTTAAATGCGCCGGAAATGTATCGCGTAAACGTGTATTACCCTAGCTTGTTATATTCATCGCCTCTTTCCTTTATATAGTATATTGCTTGCCTCGGACTCGCGAATTCTAGAACTAACACGAGTTCCCACGTGCAGAAATATTAAAGTCCTAACCCTGTAGTCTGCTAATTGCGAGAAAGCGTTGTGCAAAATAGTTCTATATAAAATGCTCTTATAAGAAATTCCTTAAGACAAGAGTTAATGATGTTAAAAGATATTAAAAGATTTTAAAATTGTTACATAGCATTTTGTCAAACTATCAAAATTTATTATGACAGTCTTAATTTACTATGCAGTTTAGTTTATAAATGTTTAACACAGTTCCAACAATGCTATGTCACAAAAACGTTTTTCATCTCTTTCTTTTTTGTTTTATTTTTATTCATTGATGACACTATCCAGAGAGCACGTGATATTTATACACGTTTTCTATAAATATGTCTATAAATATGTCTATAAAACGTATTCTAAAGATGAAAAAATCAAGGGTGTTACTTGAATAGTAAACATAATCAAGTGTGTTACTTGAATAGTAAGCATAATCATCTTTTAATCATTTATCATCTAACAATTATCTTTTTTTATTAGTCTATTGTTATGTTGGTGCCCATATATTTCCCATTTCCTTCTAACACTATCTTTCACGAAGATTTGTGGATACTTGTGCTGATCCCGCCAGCATTGTTTGCCGGCTATGGGTCTTTTCTCGATCCTTTACAGGTATACTGCTTGCCAGAAAGGCGAGCAGAAACATAGAAAGATGGACTGCGACAAGTCCCAAGCGGCAAGATTCGACAATGGACCCAAAACTCTGGAGGTAGCCGTGTATAATCGACAGGTAATAAAGTAAACTATAGGCACGTTAGATCGTTCTTTCTTTCTTTTTTTTTTATTTCTCTCGGCAGGTGAGAAAGGGTGATCTTAGCGACAGAGTAGATCAGGACAAGAGATCTCGAGCATTGTACCTCGTAGATTACAAGCCTCGTTTCATTCCCTCAGCGGTTTACTCGCGTCTTGAAACAGGAGATGGAGAATTTTGTACGAGGCGGAAAGACCCTCGTAAAGATACGGAAGACGCGAGAAAAATATTCAAGAATTACGGAATGTTTGTGAACTCTTTTAAAAGCAAGGAAGCAGTTGCTCTTTTCGTGGGAAATGAAAACGAAGTGGAAATAGTGATTTCTGCGATCAAAAGACACGAGTTCTCTTTACGCGATTTGTCAAATCTCTTATTGATGAGAGTCATCGTTATATTTTTCATAGTAATATTTCGGATATCGTTGAAAACGTTGAAAAGTTTCTTCAGATGGATTTAACAATGCCATATGCGCAGTTAAAAAAAATCCGTTATATTTGTTTCAATACAATAGATGTAAAAATATATCTACATGCTGAGATAATTAATAATAAAATCTGCACACAATATTTGAATTAGAATAAAACACGTTTATCGATAGTTAAAAAATCGGAGTAGAAGTTGCGTTCAAAACATTTAACGAGCTCCGTGAATAAATCCGTGGACCAACAATGGGTGCATTGCATATCCCGATAAATCCTCTGCTTTGAAACTCGCGAACGCCAAAAATACGACCGAGTATATGGCCGTTGCTTTCCTTACTTTAGTTCTGCGCTCTCTTCTGAGTTCTTTCGAGACGCTGTTGAGAAGAAGCGCGGAAGCTCCTCGTTTGTATTGTACGCAACGCAGCGCGCTCGTAAGTTTCGACAAAGTTTCTGCTATATCAAAGAAGGATGCCCCAAAATTTATGGAAAAGCCTTTTGTCGAGCACCAGATTCGTTGACAGCGCAGCATTGATAGCTTTCTATCTCGACAGATTTCTATCAAAAGTATTATCGCGTTAGAAACAACTATTACATGTCTCTAAAATTTGAACATGTTAATATTTTATTTAATAATACTATGTTAAATTCATCTATTAAAATATTAATTTCTATTTTCCACGTATAACAGAAGGTTATTTTCAATTATATTTGGACTTATGCAATTAACTTGGGCATATGACTTAAATAATTTTAAATAATTAAAGAAAAAGAAATATATATATATTGCCTTTTATAAATTATGTTTCAAGATTATATTTTTTATTCATGGATATAATACATGGATATAATAAATAAAGATTTATTCGATTTTGAGTTTTACTTAAGTATTTGATAGATTTGAATTTATCATCTCATTTTTCATTAAATATCAAAATCAGAGCAAATACAGATCATTTCTCGAAAATTATTGTGGAAGGAAATTTGAATCAATAATCGTAATATCAAGTATACGTTATTATAAACTTTAAAAATTCACTCTCCAGATTCAATCGCATCAATAACATAAACCCCAAAATAATATCTTAAAGACATGCAGATGAAGTAAAATCTATGGATCTCGTAAAATTAACCGCAGCCAATATAGCTCTATATCTCAAGGCGCTCCGAAAAGCCTGGAAACCGACATTGGTCGACTCGCGTGCACCAACTGACCTCGTTCCCCTTCAACCCCCAGATAGGGAGAGGGCGAGTCACGTGGCCACGTCGTTAATTTCGCCGTTCTTGGACTGTAGAGGACGAAGGGTGGTGCGCGCAGCGAAAGGACACGAAGATTCCCTATAGCTCTCAGAGACCGCATTCAAAAGTTTGGCCACTCAAAGGGAAATGAGAAAGATACAGCAGCCATCGGCAGATTAAAGTGCTCGTGGCCTTTGATCTTCCTCGCGAAACAAGCAAGAGTCTGGATGGGCATAAAATACGTCTGAATCCCAGGAGGTCCGACCTGTTTCCCCATCATCTCTCAAGTAACGGTAATCAGAGAAGAGAAAGGAAGAAATAAAAAAGGAAAAGGAATAGAGGCTTAAGTAGCCAAGAAAGGTTTCTTTTCGTCACTGATCAAAAGACAATCGTGGTCTATGCAGGTGCATCGAGTCATGCGATAAAAAGTTTAGTACTCACGAAGACGAAATAGGATGTCTTCATGATTCTGAAAATCTTGGTGAGAACACTCGTCTCAACGATGGATCCCTTTTTCTCTCACTTGTTAACCGACGTATGCAACTCCTTGTGCTCACTGCAAGGCTGTTGTCAGAAATCGTCGAGTTCCCACCACGTGCAACTTTCACCCTCTGACGAAGGGCGCATCGAGAAAACCTGTCAGGCGTCTACCGCGAGGTAAATTACGACGAATTCTTTTTCTTTCTCACTTACGAATACTTATTTCAACACTTCATTCACCCTTTTCCTCGCCGCGATGTGCACATAACAATTATCGCGCGTAGCACGTGTCGCGAACACGACTCGCTATACGCGGTTCAACGATGAACGTGACGAAAATCCAGATCGGATACGATGTTAAGACGTGACGTCGCCGAAAATGTTTCGATCGCGATCGTCGGGAGCTCCGTACGTTGTACGGAAACTGTGATTCCTTGGTTCTGGAGTTGCCAGTGATCGCGGAACACCTCAACCGCACGTGTGTCCCTACGTTAGCGTTCGATGTCGTCGGGCCGAGGTGCGCGACGCGAGTGTCGGCCTTAAGTCTCGAAAGCGCTTGACGTTGGCGCCCGTGCGGCGTGGTACAAGGTGGGGGATGCAGAGGGGAGATGATCGGCTACCCCTCCCGTCCCTATTCTCCCACCCTATCTCGACCACCCACGCCACCCCCGTGGAGAACGCCACACTCAACTCCCACGGTTCCGCCGCATCCCACTGCGCTCGCCTCTGTGCACCCATCGACCCCGCGACCACCCACTTCACGTCGGGGTGAGAGTGGAATAAAGTGCCGCCCGGAGGGATGGTAAGGCCGCGCGGCGACGTAAAAGAGACGCGAGGGGAAGAGAAGGAGGAGGTACGGTCTACGAAGGGGTGAAAGACGGAGGCTAAGAGAGAAAGTACAATCCGCAAAGTTGCGACGATCAAACGAGCGTCGAATTTGTTTCTTTTTTATGCGTTTAATTATTCTTTTTTTATTCTTTGACTATTCTGATTTGTGATTTTTTTCCTTTTTCTTTGAGAAGTGGAATAGTAGAATCGAGTGATAATCGCATATAGACTTTACAGTTACGAACAATGTTTGGCCTGGCCATGATGTTTTGTATCCTACTCTGCGGGAATCGCAGCAAGGACTTTGGGACCATCCGTCATTCTGTGCGTAATTTGATTTACGTCTGTCATGGCCCGCGAATCATGTTTCTTTCATAGTTCTGCTGTCTAACGAATTATTAAAAGCGTAGTATGTTTGAGACCTTTATAATTATATCAAGTTAATTCCACATTTTTAGACAAAAATAAGAAATTAATACAATTATTATATTTTGATTTTATAAACTTAAACATTAATACTACATTTAACTAAACCTATATTTATGTTTTAAATGTCAAGTGTATAATAGTTAGCGATATAATAAAAAAATCAACTAAAGATAAAGATAAAATAAGAAATTCTATATTTATATTTAAAAAATTTCTATTTTTTTAAGTTAAAATTACGTTTTGATACATTAAATTTTTAATTGATATCATGTCGTGTATTTTTACTGTTACATAAAAAAGAATCCGAATGATCGAGTATTATATTTTTACAGTATATTTTAAATAGGTTTTTAGAGTCTTACTGTTATAATATTATAAATATTTTTTAAAATTATAAAATGACTGAACATAAAGGATTAAAAATGATGAGCTGTAAGGCTTATCATCAATATCTGTTTCATATGTTTCGTTTTGCACGCATTCCTATGTATTGTAATTAATAACGGCCTTTTATATCGCTCGCTTTTATAATATTGAAACCTCAAAGCGCAACAATATTCCAAACTCGTTTCATGTAACAATGTTCGGGGATGACATTGTGAGTGCTATACATTACTAATACGCAAAATGGCCAGAATATGAAAATTGGGATTGTTATGACGTCAGAAAGCTCGCGTTGCGAGTTCGCGAAATCACCCTGCGGTCATTGCGGTTGGACTTTAAGTCCACTTTATGTGCACGCATGTATATTCCAAAACCAGCAAGAGGAGGGTTAACTTATCTCAAGGATTGTTTTTAGCGGCTATGTATACCACATAAATCTTCCCTCGTAATTAATTCTTATTAAATAGTCCTGAGACTTAAAAAAATGATACAAATAAAAAATGGTATGTAACAAGTTAAATAAAGCAGAAAAAGAAAGAAAATAAAATTCTCGTTTTAGCTTGTAATTTACTTATGTCTCTTATAAGTAAATTAAATTTAAACAAAGTTACTGTTTGTTTCGCGATCGTATTCTCAATTTGCGTACTTATTGCTAATTCACTTATAGCATATTTATACGTCTATTCGCTTTTAGAAATTTTTAGCAAAATATATTAAAAATTGTTTTGTATAAACGTATGAGAGAGAATAACACATAAACAAATAAAAACAAATATATGTTGAATATATTCCACGACAAGTTTGCTCCTCAACTCTATAAAGTATCCATAATGGAAAATATCCCCAATAATGTTATTTTATTTCATATATGTACTGTTTATATTCTAAATCCTCCTTTTTCTGTTTTGAAATATAAAACTGCTGTACACGAAATTTTATCCACTAGCAGGTAGATAAAAACAAGTTGACCAGAGAGCGAGATAGTCAATACATTGAAAATATTCGAATTTGGTAAAAATGTAACAGATATTTTAAACCTTTTTTACTTGCTATTTTAGTAAAAAAATTGCGGTAAGAATAAACGAGTTATAAAATTGCACCAATCAATTTACATGAATTTTATATGTATTTTGCATTGAAGTTTATTGAATAAATTTAAATTGTTTATGTATTCTATTATTCTATTATGTTTTTCACATGCATAAAACGTTTGCCTATCAATGTGAAATAATTTCTAAATAATATTATATATGTACAAATATTATATATACTTCTACTATTAAAATAATTATTTAAATTAATAATAACATTAATGTAAACATATTCAGATAGGCATTTAAATTTTATGCAATTGTATGTATCGTTTTTGAACATTTGAAAGAGAGATTTTTAAATAATTCCTTCCATTTAGTAATATAAATCCATGAGAGTAAACATGGTATTCTATCAATATAAATATATAAATTTCTCTTTCACAAAGAAAATATCGTATTTTACGCTTAATAGCCAATAATTTTACCACAAAAACTATACTACACGATCAAAGACAAGCGTAGCTGATTATCGTATTAGAGAAAATGTTCGATAAAATAAATACGATACTTCGAAGTACACGAATTTCCGATTTTCAGAGAGGATTTTATTCTCAGCTTGATAGCGAATGGATTCGTGTCACGGGCACGGGATTTATCGACGCTGAAAATTCCCCGCCATACTACACTAACGACAACAATTATCCAAAAAGTTGCCAACACGTCAAAAATGAGCGACACAAGGGATTGTTATCGCATTGCTACGTACTGCATGTTGATGAACGAATTAATCGAAATGTTGAATCGAATGTATATACCTTATCTATCAGTATATTTGATCAATACATTTTACAAAGTGTTTGTAATATTCTTTTATAAAAATACATTGTAATTAATATACTCTAACATAAGTAATAAAATAGCACTGTAAATATAAAAGTAACTGCTGTTTTAATTTAAATTTTGTAGAATTAAATGACAACACTAATTTTTATTTTCTATCTTTTTAAAAAAAATCCTCTCTTTCCATCTGGTTTTGTAAAGTTATATAAATTTCTTTATAAGGAAATTATAATTTTTTTAACTCTAAAATAAACATTATAAGCATTGATTATATAGCTTCTTTTCAAAAATCAAACAAAATTGTATTCTGTGTAAGCATTAGCCTGTACATTGCTGTTGTAACACGTGCACAAATATAAAATTATTTTACTTTATATAATTAGATTTCTAGTCTCATACTAATCAGAGAAAACATGTTTTCAACAACATATAAAACATATGTTATTTAAAAATTAGAAATAAATCTATCATATACATTCATAACAGATTCTTTGCACTTTACTTTTTTTACACATTTATATAAAAACTCGTCATGCACACTTGTTTTTGCAGTAATTAATCCTATTTTGTAAAAGTATGAATATGTATTAACACTCGTTAGACAAAATGATATGAAATCAATAGATTCAAAAAAATGTAGTTTATAGAGATTTTTACAATTAAAAGATATTTTTCTCTCTATTGAATTTATTGAAACTATTTGAATGCATATGTAACAAGAATAATCTTTTTCATAATTTCTAATGACGCCATGAATGGGGTTGAAAACATATTTTTCTCAAATATTATGAATAGAAATCTATCTTATCTCTTAGCAGATTTAGTTGATACATCAATTAATATATATAATTCATATTTTAAGAATATTTTAATTAGCTGACTGAAGATTTATAAATAAGTTAAAACAAAAAAATACTGTTAGCACTATAAACAAACATAAGAGAGAGAAACATAAGAGAGAGAAATAAACGTATAGACGTATGTATCTAACTTTTAAAAGCGCGTACGCAAGGAAACGTATGAAAATCGAAACGTTTTAAGGCCTTTGACGTCCCTAAGGCACTCAGGCCGAGCCATTCCACCACAGGGGCGAGATAAACGTCGGGTACAAGCTGAGTAGGGACCCCCGCCAATTCCGTATAAAACCGTCTCGTAGCTTCCGGTATATTTATTTCGATGAAAGGCCTCGCGGTAACGGCTCGTGCATTACGGTGACGAGCGCGCTTTACGGAAACAAAAAGTCGGAAAAGCATCAGAATGAAGGCGTGCCCACCCCGTTCATTGTGCGCGAGCAGAATGGAAAAACGAGACAACCGTGTTAAATCCCGACGACGAACGCTCAAAGAACGTCAGAATCGTTTGGCAAGGAATTCTCCATTTATTTATGGATGACGATAAGTCGTAGATTGCGGAATACTTGGATTGCAGAGCGAAAGGGGACATCAGCTATGCGGTTATACAATCGACATTCTTATCACAATAAAATATTGGTATGTATACTCCGTATAGTGATATGCACGCAATTGTCAATTATTTTCAATTATTTCAAGTGAATTGATGTCTATATGTATGTTGTGTGTATGTACAGAATGTTTCTTAAAAATCACTCGCTAATTACGTAGCGTTATTCCTTATCGAAAATTAAATAAAAAAGTTCTGAACCTTTTTTTTCTACAATGCTTAATAAAGCATTAATTATTTTATAAAGTTAATACAATCGGCATCGTTCTTTAGACAGACATACGTCAGTGAGCGCCATGCGCCTGTTAATATATTAATTATATATCACTGGTTTGCTGCTAAGCTTGCAATGCGCGGCTCAATGCAGTCTATCTAAGAAACAATGCTGATTGGATTTATTTGATAATTACTACTTTATTGAGCATTATAAAAAATAGTGCAGGACTTTTCGGCTCAATTTTTAATAAGAAATAACGTCATGTAATTAATGGGTGATCTTTCAAAAATATCTGTGTATTCATATATATGTATATAACAGAAAATAGTTCGTTTTTATCTTTCAATGTAGATCAAATATTAGTTCTTAGAACAATAATCGATATAAATATCACGAGTTTGAGAATTCACAAAAATTACACATACTGTAATATATGAAGATACTACTAATTAAATTACTTTATGTATTAAAGGAGATTATATATTATCGCGGTAATACCCTGAGGTGCTTTCCACTTGGAGTAAATTCCAACTCTCGGACAGCAACGCAAAGCATTGCTATGAACCTGAATACGAACATTAAACACATAGGATGGACTTACCTTATAAGCGCATGTAACCAATGAGCTCTCTATTTGACAGTGCGACCCTCCAAGCTCCTGTATTCGAGAGTACCCATTCGTCCTGCTTTATTCTATCCTCTTGACCAGGTGCGCAAGCGTTTGGCACAGCTTTCTTATTTAGGCGTGTATTCGGCCGAGTGGATCTGTAAGAAAACACGGGTCGCTCAGAGTTTACACTGACACACATTGTGCGCAAATAAAAGTTCACGGTTTAAAGAGGATGCTCAAGCACTCGAGAATGTAGCCAAGTCTGACAAGCTTTAACTTGAAGCAATAATCGTCAAGTGGCCCAGGCGAGAATTCTTACGAATTGCATTTACAGCGAGATGCAAAACTAGTAATACATAATTTATAAATCTTTCCTTGCCAAACAGGCATTATATGATAACATTTATAGGTAACTTGATATTTTTGCACGACATCATTTATAGTATATTAATCATGTATAATTCAAAAGAATATTTTCTGCTATTAATTTCAATGGAAATTATAACTCGGTTATGTCGAAAAAAAAATCACAAAATTTTTGTTACATGTGTACAATTATTTTATATTTTATTTATAATAAATACTTGTAATAAATTGTATATATACACGGAGAGAATATTCTATCGAAAATTGGTATGATTGCATATTAATGAGGTAACAGACCGGTATTATTGCAAAAATTAGTGTGTTTATAATAAAAACTGGCTGAAACCATA